>JAULKM010074412.1:0-11825 GCA_032355605.1 Rubia tinctorum
TGGAATAAATTATCCCTATTTATTTTTTATTTCTCCCAACCCCTCTTAGTTCACAAAATTTATTTTCCATTCCCCAGTTCTTCATCGTTGTTCACAAAAAACTCAAATTCTTCGTCGTTTTCCACCCATTTCCCCTTTCACTTCCTAAATTAGGAAATTCCAAATATACTGCTGCTCTGTTCACCCATTTTCACTACTGAGCCATCTTTTACGTATATTCTTTCAAAAATTAGACGCTACTACAAATCAACCTTCACCTCCTGCCGCTTTTGTGCTATTCACTTCACTATTACGTTCAAAGACTATCCACCAACGTTGGTGTTCCGCACTCCACGGGGTCGCTAATAAATAGCATTTTTACGGGAGATCTACTAAGCCACAGAGCGTTTCACAAATATAGGATTTATAGTGTTGTTCCAGTTCTTACCGCTAAACTACCAAAAGATAGATAGTGGCAAGTCCGGGGTCGTCCACAGATATGCTAGGAATTTAAAGGTTAACTACGCAAATCCAAAATAGGGTCGTTAATTAAATCACGTGTCATGAATAGCTAATGTCACAAAACAAGGTTTTGGGGGGTTTTATCTAACAACTGTGATCATGCAAGGACAAGATTATAAACTACATAAAACTAGCACTTGGGGATATTTGCATTACATGACCGAAAATTTATTTTGATCCTAGATTTAATCAAGTAGAAGACGTATAAACCTATCGTAATACTTATGTCACATAGTGTGATCAATAGTCAACACTTCCCCATGTTTGTCACATAGAGGTGCTCTCATTTTCTTCTACCGACACTGCCTCCGTAATTAGGAAAGTGCAACAATAGCCCTGCCGTTATACAGTTCTATTCATTCCCCATAAAGAATTAAGTCCATGGCACTCCACTATGTATGCTTCTCCCTAGGCCTATAGAGGAAAAGGGATCGGCACCTTGTGGTGACTCCAGGGTTGCGACGACGAGAGTTGAATTGTGCTAACCCTTGTTGCTACTACTATAGTGTCCTCATATCGTGCTACTGTCCAGTTACTCACCAGCGAGTAGTCATTCTAACTAACATTCGGTCATCGGAACGGTGCTCACAACCCACATGCATACACTCACATGGTCGCTGACTTCTCACTCTCCCTATTACCATAGCCAACATGTCCTATGGGACAACAATAATGCACCATACAATGAAAGTAGAGTATGGCATACGCCAACATAGATATAAATCATGCATTTAACAATAATGTAAGGAACAAGTCAACACAATATTCACAAGCATTAAAGGATAAGAAGATCTAAGAATCTAACAAAATAACTACTAGGTCATGAATACAATATAAATCCCCAAGCTAAATCACTACTCCCTAAGCATAAAACCCAAATGATCCATTGGATTCAATGCCCTCGGGAAAAACAAAAAGATATAAAACTAAGTGAGAAGAGTTTGTCCATTTGTTTCTCTACCTACTCTTAGGAAAATTAGGAAATTAAAACTAAGACTAGCTAAACTTAAACCCTAGTATACATAGGCTTATATAAATAATAGTTGGAATTTGGCCTTAAAAGAGGCCCAAAAAGGGCAATGATGTGCACTTTATTGCATGTGTTAACCAATGCATTTGACACATTTGTTATCATGTTTTGTTTGGTTGATTTCTAGTTTTAGTTAGGTTTACATTACAAGGGTTTTAGATGGCCGTTGTCAGTTTTCTTATCTAAATCCCAGGTTTTGTAGACTTAATTGGATCTAATGGACACTTTGTCCTTACGAGCACCTAGATCTTCTTTTGTGAACTTATTAGTAGGTTGTTCGTGAGCACTTCAGAATTATTTTGTAGAAGGTCGTCCGTGAGGGTGGTAGAAGATATTTGAATGTCATTCGCAAGGATGGTAGATGATATTTGAAAGTCATTCATAAGGATAGTAGTAGAAAGAAGGCCACAGACCAAAAGTGTGGTGGTAGATGGAATTGAGCTGGAAAAGGAAGAGTCGGAGATTAAAAAAATGTCAAAAACAAAAGGCGGCATGAACCGCCATGAACCAGCCGACTAGCCAGCACCAAACGACACGAGTCAAGCCAGCCGGAACAAGGCTGCCCCTTTAGCATGACCTGTGTCAACGACACTTGGCACATGCCATGCTTTCAACCACGGGCAATGTCATACCCTCCTGGCACGGACGGACTTGTATTGACATAGACCATGCCCGTTTGCACGGCTCGTGTCGTTTCACCTCTAAAAATGCAAAGACCAGCCCACGGGATAAGAAGAATGACACATCCCGCACCGTCCAAGTTATCAAAAAGTTCTTCCATCCGATGACCCGCCCTAAATGGCATGGGGTGCACAATTTAGAAGTTCAAAATGAACCACCAGTCGATGGCCCGTGTCGGCCAACACAGCCCGTGTTAGCACGAGGCTACATGGCGTGCCGGACCGGCCGGCCACTGTCAGCACGATACTACACAGCCTGTGCTAGGGCATGCAACTCGTGTTAGCACGAGGCTAACTAACTAGAATGGCCCATGCCAGATTGCACACCTCGTGCCGTTTGCAACTGCTAGGGTTTTTTGGCCTATTTTGGGCCTTTTTAAGGCCCAATTCCCTACTACTATATATATCAACCTATGTCTACTTGAGTTTAAATTTATACTCATTTTAGACTCTTAAAAGTAGGGTAGAGAGAAAGGAGCTCTTTCTTCTTTCTAAAATCTTATCTCTTTTTCTCTTTATTTTTCTTTTGCCCAAAGGCATTGAATCCAATGAAATATTTGGGTTTAATGCATAGGGAGTGATTAAATAATTTTGGGTTTGTATTTGTATTCATGATTTGGTGTTTGTTTTGTGATATTCCTTAGATATACCTATATTTATGTGTTTATAATTATTATGTTGGTTTGTTCTTCATATTCTTATCAACTGCATGATTATCACACTAAGATTGGCACACGTCGTAGTCTACTACGGCAGTAATTACCTCAATTTTTTGGGACTAAAAACCAAGGTAAAATATCATGTGGAACCGAGATTAAAGGTCCCGTTTCTTGTAGTGTCATGGCCCCTAAGGGAAATCGGGTACAGGCCGGTAGTTCCTCCTGTGCTTCCGTGCCAACATACGTGAGTTAGACCAATATCACGAGGCAGTTTTCCACTAGGTAGACAAACTTGGTCACCCCTAAATTGAGTATATTTTTTACCAAGTTTGCCCATAAATATACATTGGAGGTGCTAGGATTGTGGGAACCTGTTAAGACCTTGTTGTGGAAGGTCGGGTTGGATTATTTTTTGCTTAGACAGGGGTTGACTTACACTAAAGTTCCTGGCCACGATTCAGAGGGAGAAACGGAATGATGGGGAGCATATCATTTTACACCTCAATGATGTGTAGTATAAGCCTAGTTGTGCGGACTTGGCCCGTATTTTTGGATATGAGCTTGGGACTGGCATTGGCAATTTTCCCAATGCCCCTGGTTTTTGTTAGATAACATTTTGGTTGGAAATCAAAGGGTGGGCAAGATAAAGTCATGTCAAGAGCTCGCCCATAGTTCACCCGGCTCTGAGTTTTGCCCATTGTCTCATTTCTATGACTGTGTTAGGCCAAGGAGAGGCCGCTCACTGCCCTAGTTTCCAGGTGAAGTGCCTATGGGCTATGACATTTGAGGGCCATGACCACTTGAATTGGGTGGACTCGAGGGTCAGACACGGCACCAAGCTCTCTTAGATAGAATAGGATTGGATTGGTGTGGTAGGCATGGTCACTCTTATAGCTGAGGCATTTTGGTTTGAGAAACCAGGCACTGGGTTATCCATTTTGGGCAAGCATGATCGTATTTATTACACAGACACGCTCATGGAGGCCAAGATGTTGTACGACACAGATGATGCTTATGTTTAGATGTACATGACGTTCAATGATGTTAAGTTCATAACGCTCACCTAAGACCGAGTAGAAATTATTGACACCACACCAATTAATGATTTGTTCCTAGAGTCTGACCCAGAATTTGCGAAATACTTTTGGGACGCGTTCAATGTAGGGAACTGCGGACTCTGATGGCCGTTGCACATGCCTCAATTTCCCCCTCAAGAGCAGCCTCATTCACCAAACCTTACGTAGCGAGTCCCGCACCTCGAGCAGTAGACTCCTGAGTATAGAGAGCGGTTGACTAGCCTGGATGGCCGTCTAACCTCATTGTACCATGAGATGCAGCAACATATACATTAGCACCATCAGGAGTATATGTGTGAGTGGGAGATAGCCAAGCAATGGTTTGATGTCATTAATGATCTCATAGAGTCCATCATTTCTGTGGTTTATTCATTCCAGATGGATGACCCATCCTTGGATCCGGAGTCTAGAAGCCGATGCAGGCAGGAGGTAAGCTAGCCACCATAGAGAAGGTGGACCCTCGTGTTCCCAGTTGTGATTACATTTCCTTTTTTCTTTACCTTTAATTTTTGCTTTGATTGTATATATGCATTGGGGACAATGCTTGATTTTAAGTGTGTGTGTGGGGGTGTAATTAGATTTGTACTTATGATTACCATGCTTGGTGTGATATTGTTTGCTTTTGATTGTAATAAGAAACTTCTTAGGAATTATTTCAATTGAAAAAAATTAAAAATGAAAAGAAAAAATCCTACTAATTTGAAAACCGCTCGAGGCCAACTTAGGTAAAATTGAGGGGCTCGGATAGGTCAAATGTCAAAAACCCAAAAAGAGCAATCCTGCAAAAGTGAGATGCCCAAATTGTGTGAAAAAAAGTCATGTAAGGTAAAACGAAATGTATGGATAAGATGAAAACCCAAAAAAGATCCTAGGCAAAAAGAGAGAAATTGAGAGAAAGAGAAAGTTTGAAGGCTCATTTTGCCACTTTAAGAACTTTTTGGATAGTTTCAATATCTTTTTATCTTACTTTTGATAATGGATACCTCATTTTCATGTAATATTGTTTTGGGAAATTTTGATGGGTAGAAATCCTTTAGGTCTAAATATGGGGAATGGGTCAGTTAAGGGAATTCTAAATTGAAATATTTCTAATGTGTTGAAGGGTATAATCTTTAAAAATCACTTTAGGCCTTTACCATTTTTAATCGAGGACGAGTAAAGGTTATGTGTTCGGGATTTGATGCATTTAATTTATATCCTATTTTTAACACATTTGAGATCTAATTTTGTAATAGGTTAGAGTGTCATTTGGAAAGGATTGAAATTTATGAATTAAAGGTTAGGATAATATCACGTGTTTTATATCCTAATTATTTAAATTGTGATGTGTTTCAGAGATCATTTTGAAGACCCCCCCCCCATGATCGAACCGATGTTGAAGAGAAGGCGAGATTGTGGAGGGAATACCTTTTTTTCCTGGAAAATGGTAGAAGATGACTAGAGTGACCTTCGCGGACCACGAAATATATCGCAGTCCACGAAGAAGACCCAGAAGCCCACTTATGTTATTTTTCTTCTTCGTTTCCTAGACTATAAATACCTCTCTCCTCCATTACAACACCCACGAATTTCTTATCTTCGAAACGCTAGTTTGCATTTACTCCTATTCATTTCTCCCTTCTTTACCATGGATTTTAGCTATTTTGTTATGGGTTATAGTTATCTAAGCTAAATATACTCTTGGGAGAAATTAGTAAGCATTTCTAGTGTGAATTTATGAGATTTGGTTTATCCTATTTTGTGCTTTGATTATTAATTATGTTTTATGTTTTGCTGTGTGATTACTGTATGATTTTGATTAGGATGATCAACTAGTTGATTATGAATTATTTGCTAGATTTTTGGTCAAACCTGGAAGACTTTGTCTTTTTGTTGATGTGATTATTATTGATTGATGTTAGGTTGTAATAAGGGGTGACAACTAATTATAATTACCGATTGATGAAATTTCTTAGGCTTAGTATGAAGTTGAATGGGTTTGCCTAATTATCAATGTTGCTCACTAATAACGTCTAGCATGAAAGCTGATCTTCATAGTCGTTATTATATAATATAATTGTGCTATCCCTATGCTTCTTGCTTGTAGGACATTGTGTTAGTTGTATTGGATCTCCGTGTTTATTGATATCCTCATGGCATTCTATGATGCCAATCGTCTAGAGTGACCCAAGAGTAAGGGCTATTTTGTGGTGCTGATTGCCCAATCTAGCTATAACCGAGGAGAAGTGAGAAATGTCTTCACTCAGAAGGTGTTGACAAGTTATCCACAATATGTGGTTGATACATGATGATAGAATAATCAATCAATGATCAAAGTATAACTAGAAATTTAAACCTATTGCATCCAAGACTCGATAATCGTATTTACATCTGTTGTGCTAGTTGCTTGCTAATTTGGTTGATTAAAGTTCATACTTTCTTTCCCCCTTTTGACCACACACTTAGACTGAAATTTTTATTTTATTTTAACTACGTTCAACACTTGATAAAACCTTTTTTCCTTGTGGACGACCATGTCTTGCCACTAGCTGCTTTCCAAAAGTTAGCCGCAATTAGGACCTATAAATACTAGCTTTAAGAGCCACGATGACGTCCTCCCAAGGATGATGGTTGGTTTGCTCCCACCATATTTTCATACATTATCTGTAGTTTGTCCATGGCTCTACAATCAGCCATAGCAGGAAGAAATGAAGTGCCCACGGATTTTTACTGGTGCTATAAGAGATCTTATATTCAGCCATATTAGTCTGGACAAGGTGATGTAGTTGGAGAAGAGGCCAAGATTCATAGTTTCCTTCTCATCCACTAGGTCTTTGGTCACTTATGTTCTTTAAATAAGGAGTTCAATTTCGATGATACTTCTTCTCCGATAAAATCAGAACCGGCACATTGATATCACGAAACCAATCAAAATCTTTTTTTCTCTTCCTACGTAGCTTTCAAATAGCTAGGTAATTCTTTTTACTAAGATAGCTTAAGCTGTAATCCTTAGCTTTTTCAAACACAAAGTTTTTTAATGAATGAATATTTTTTATCTTCTATTCATTCCCAAAAAAAATTTGTATAAATTTCAACCCTTAGGATTTGGGCCTTGAGAGATGACTCTCAATAATTAGCCTTGAAAATTTGTGAGAGGCGATCCTCAATAGTTTAGACTTTGAGATTTTGTGAGAGTTAATCCTAAATAGCTAGGCTTTGAGATTTTATGAGAGTTAATCCTCAAAATTTAGGCTTTGATATTTTTTGAGAGTTGATCCTCAATAGTTAGGCTTTGAGATTTTATGAGAGCCGATCCTTAACAGTTAGACTTTGAGATTTTATGAGAGCAGGTCCTCAACATTTAGGTTTTAATATTTTATGAGAGTCGATCCTTAACGGTTACGGGTAATAGGCTTTGAGATTTTATGAGAGCAATTGATGGTATTGTACTTCCCCTTTTTGCCTATGGTTATAGGTAAAGAAGTCACCCCAATTGAGAATTCCAAATTCTTTGTGAATCTTGATAATGGCAACATAGACCTTCATAAATTTTTCTATAAAGACCTAGATGATTAAAGTGACGAACAAGACCTCAACCATGCTGTTAATGAAGACTCTTTTCACCAGGTTATCCCTAGCGTTGGATAATATTACCATAGAATCAGAGTGTACGGTGTGGCTAGGTACTACGCATCTCTTGAAAAGATAATGGTTTTTTCCATCTAGTAACTTTTGTGCTTGGGTTGCATTGGATTCCTAACCCAAGGCAATCCTTTGTTTGCAATCTGATGGGTTCCAATAGTCTGTGATTATGCAATGCCTCTTTTAACCTATCATTGTCTTGATGTCTTCGACTTGGGTTTTGCTTTTGGGTTTAGCCTTATAGCCAATCCTTCTAAGCTTGTAAGTGGAGGAAATAATCCTGGAGAAATATTTGACTGGCGTATCTTTCAATATCTCCCTTAAGTTGAAATAATTATTTTTGTCATTTCCTTTTATCCGTATAAAAGTCATAGTAATTTCCTGAGGTCCTTCTACTTGGGCCTCTGAGCATAGGTGCTGGAGATTGGATAAGGTGCCTATTGACGGAAAAGATGTGTGCTCTTGACTTCGGTAATGGGGTATATTCTTCATATGTAATACTTCTTTATGGGCCTAGGGTTTTTCCACCATTAAATTTGTTCTTTTCATTCGCTCCCATGGATTTAGTTTCTTTTTCCACCTTGGAGTATCTCTCCACAATGCTTTGGAGCTAACAGATGGTCGATAAGCGATCGGCCACGAGTTTTTATATAGTTTATTATCAGTGATACCATTCATGTAACTGGAGATACCACTACGTACATCTGATCCACGGTCTTAAAATCTCTTTTGTTTAATGCCTTTAAAAGATTGTAGTCCATTCACTAGGATTTTTCCGAAGATTAAGCATTCCTGTCATAGTCTTAATGAACTTCTTCAATTGATAAAAATGAGTCAACGGGCTTCGAGTGAAAGCATGAAATTCGGATTGTTACCCTATTGCTGGGGCTTTCCCTCTGAAATAAGATCCTACTAATTTTCTCTCCATATTCTGAGAAATACTATATGATTCCATAACCTAATGGTAGGTCATCAAGAATTTCTCGGGGTTCGTTTCCCCATTTTAGGTGGTGCATTTCTTGGTTACTTCTATGAGGGATCCTAAGATATCGTTGATAGAGAGGGTATAAATGGCAAGGGAGCCTCATGTTCAGCCTTGCTGACCATACGCTTGAGTTCTCGTTCAATGGCACTGATCATTGGGTTGTCCACCAATTTGTCTTGTCCTCAGAAAGGTTCACGGGGTAAGTATGAGTAGCACTTACCATTGTTAGAGTCTCGTTGGGATGAGAGTAAGGGTGTCGTTTGATTAACATTGCAATTTATGGGACCAACCAATATAGGGATCGGGTCCCAGATGTTAAAAATGATGAGGTGTTGACCATAAATGGGGTAGGCTTAAGGAGCGATCCAATGGTTGGCCACTGTTGCTTCATAAGGTGCTTCTTGTGAGAGGTGGATCCCAACTGTATGAAATACTGACGGTGTCGTTTTGTTTCGTGGGGTTTGGAAATAACTCCATACCATGGGCTCGTAAGGCAGGTATGGCTGAGGTACCATCATCTTGAGTGGTATCGAATGCATATTGTACGCCGGTTTTGATAAATCTAGTGGTGGGAGACCATGTGTTCCGACGATCATGGTGTTATAAGATGGATCCTTATTACTATGAAGGTGTCCATCGGGCTACTGATAATATTTTCTCCTGGTTTTGTGATTCCTCCTAGCTTAATTAGCTATTGGTGCAAACATGGGGAGATCATTGCACCGAGCATAAAGGAAGTCATCAAAATTAATCGAGATTGAAAGAAACCATCAACATCTTCAGATCTAAACCGGAGGTACTCCTTGGTGATGGCACTTAACCTTGTGCTAGTAATTGTTTTCTACCATATCTCATTGTAAAAGTTGAATCGTTGCTCATGTCGTCGTTGCCGATGTGCTTAGAACAGGTACATCCCTTGTTTGTGGAGGATGATATACCGCTTGCAGTGATCAGCTGTAAACGAATGTATCTGTGAGTGTCATTGAATAAGGTACTGAGTTATTGACAATCGGGTCTCAGTGGGTGTGCAAATTGACGCATGTCGAACCGCGATCGTGATAGCGAAACCTTGTTTCAATACACCGATCCTGCAAAACCAACTCCCTAAGGGTCCCGGGGGAAGAAACTCCGATGATAAAGTCAGATGAAAAGTGTTTTAATTTGAGTATTAAGAATTTAATGAATATGTTAAAGGAATATCTTGGTATTTATAGGAACTGATCTAGAGAGATCATCCAATCATGTTAGGATAAATATTTACTTTCTTTAAGTAATAATGGAGTTACCATATATTTGTTATACCATAAGTGTACCTGGAATAAAGGTGAATCCTAATGTGTAATCGGATTCAGAGATTTTTCGTTCAGCTGTTGGGTTTCTACCCAATAGAAAGTGTTATACTCCCTTGTGCGCAAATATAGAACAATAGTGTGGCGTTTGGCCTGAGAGGGAGCTTCATCTTAAACCCATATAATAAACACTTAATTATATATTTGACCTTACTTAATCAATGGTCAACCCTCTAGCATTCTCAATGAACATTACCTCTAATGAACGATTATACTCTCAATTAATTCTTTATGAATACTAAGAAAGGGAGTTTGAATTTTCCTTAACACTCGATCTACATTGACTTTGTCTATATTAACACTTGAAAATTGAATTCGAAACTACATAAGCAAAGGTCAAGTGTTAGTTACCTTTCCATGAACATTACAAAGAATGTTTGACTTCCCGTAATCAGCAGTAAATATTGATGTTACATAAACAATAGTTAACTATTGAACATGTTTCCCAATATAAAAATAAAATAATAAACTTGTAATATAATAACATATCTTAGTATAATTTTACGAGTAATGATAAAGAGAGTGAAAATTTATAGTGAAACCACACATGACTAATGTGGCAATAATGAAAAGACAAATGTATCCCTAATTAGTTGCACATTTTAAGGAAGGCGATTAGTGATTTAGTATTTTACTATCATCAACATCATTCACTATGAGTTTCACTATGAATTTTTACTCTCCCTTTCATCATTCTAATTTTACTCATTTTTTAGAAGTTGTGGAAATTACGTTGTAGAAATGGGTATTACTAGACTATTTGTCCCATTGGGCTCACCTAAAACCACACCTGATGTTGGGTGGTTAATGATCGGTTTTGGGTGATGGCGGAAGGTTATATTTGCGGTGCCAATACTGGATCGGAAACCCTAGTAAAAACATCATTTTGATCCCATGTAGATTAAAATTTCTGAAATTTAAAAGATGCTTCCTTTTTCCTTAATTGAAAACCCTAACCTCTCATATCAACCTAGCCACCACTGACCTCCTCATTCTGCCGCTGCTAGATCTATCCGATGTTGCTCCGGATTTATCTGATGTTCCTGCACCGACAATCAATAGAGAGTATCAGAATGACCCTTCCCCACATTTATTTCTTGTAACCAATACATAAATGTGCGATTTTTTTCGGTCATAAATTTTTTTCTTAGACCAGCCGGAATGTGCTTTTTTGATGAACGTCATATGCCTTTCAGCATAAGGTCAAACCACATAAAATTATGTAACACACATACATACACAATTATTGTTCTACGTAAATCACTATTGTTGTTCTACGTAAATCCTTTCCATCCACTCTACCAGGATGTCATAATTTTAGCAATCCCACAGATTATTCATTAGATAGAAAATCCATGCAATATTCTATGGCCCCTCTTCCGTCACATACCTTTGCATTATAATTGTACCAGGTCGGTGTCAGATTTTCACGGAGCATTTATATATCTTCGTATACTGCTTGAATGGATACATCCCCCTGAAAAACATTGTACCACATAACTTTACCTCTCAAACAACATATACCAACAAATGAACCATTTTATATATAAAAGGAGGGAAGTACATCTCCATCTCACAAGAATAATAAAAATTTCATCATATAGCTTATCCAACACGTGAAGACTAAACGCTTCACAACATATAGCTTTAAAGAAGCGGCACAGACCTATAATGCATTTTCTCACGTGTGTTTACAGTACTAATCTAATGGTAACCCACGAAAAATCCTTGAGTTAAACAGTGGGAATAATGAGATTTCATACTTCGCAATAGTAACTCATTCTTTGCCACAAGATTGCTAACCATTGAAGAATATCTTGTGGGGTGGGAGGTCATCGCCGTACCTCTCAAAAATACTATTTTTAAGCCCTTTTGCTTACTAACTGCAATTAAGTAGCTAGTGGCAAGTCGGGATCGTCCACAT
>JAULKM010074432.1:0-11824 GCA_032355605.1 Rubia tinctorum
ATTGAATCTTTGGCAGGTTAGGTAGTAAGTTCATGTGTTGCATTCGTTTAAGTGAATTAGTACTAACATGTCCTAAATGGGCATGCCAAATATCAAACGATTCAACGATATAAGCAAAAGTGGATGCTTCATTGATGGAAGTTGTGTTCACAATAAATAACCCCCCAGACATGTAACCCTTTCCCACAAATTGGCCATTTTGAGTGATAACTAGTTTGTCAGCTTCAAACACCAGTTTGAGACCGACTTTGTTAAGCAGACCAGCAGAAATTAAGTTTCTACGCAGAGAAGGAACATAAAGGACATTTGAAAGAGATAAGTTCTTTCCGGAAGTGAGTTTAAGAAAAACCTCTTCTTGTGTTTGAGGTGGTTGCGATAATCAGACCAGGACTCATGAAGCTTATCGAAGAGTACATTAGCCTGAAGGATGTCGCACATCTTCATACCTTCTGCGAGTACTTCTGCACTCAGATTCTCGTACTCATGGACCTAGTCCACAAGGGGTTTGTTGTCCACCATTTGGAACTTGAGTCAGTTCCCAACGACATATTTTTTCTTCCCAGCATCATCAACACCATATTTCTTCTCCAACGTCTCCCATATTGACTTAGTAGATTTGTTTGTGATGAACAAGTCAAATATGGGATTTGTCATGTTGTTGAGAAGATGACCCCTAGTTGTTTTGTTATCTTTCTCATACTTGAGAATTGGTTCGGAAACTTCAGGGATAGTTTGAGTGATGGATGTATTGGAATCGATTTTGGGAGGAGCAGTAAATAGGACGTAATCAACTTCCAGCTGTTCAAGAAATATCAGAGCCCTTTGAGACCAACGTTTATAGTTAAGACCATACAGAGGAGGTATTTTGGAAATTTCATTCAGAAATCTCGGTTGACAAGACAGGTTTTGCGAAATAAAAAATTTTGTTTCAAAATTGTTGGTTGACTTTGAGGAACAATGTTCGTAAAGCAATGTATGGTCACTGATTTTTTTATTTTTTTGAAGAAATAATATAAGAAGCACAGATTTGGAAAACGGTTTGGAAGAAAACAGTTTTGTTTTAAAAGCGAACTGTGGGCGTGATGAATCACTGCCTTTGAAACGAAATTAGTCTAACCCGTGGTGCAAGGTTCTACGCAGGCCTTCGTTTCCCAAGGTACCACAAAAACCGCCCTTACTCGTGCACTCAGGTAGCGGAGGAGGAACTCGTAAGTATTTTGCACAGAGAGTGTTTAGAAAAAGCAACGTGTTTAGAAAGCAACGAAGGTGAAGAGGAAGAGTGTTGATGTGTATTCTGAACTGCTTATGAACCAGCCATTTATAGGCACATTAATCAATAGTCATATCTCATAATCCGGAAGCAGTTCAGAACGTGCTGGAGAACGTGTATCAATTTTGACTGACTAAAATATAGCAACGGGAGAACATGGCTGACTAAAATATAGGAACGGTTATAGACCGATTAAAATTCGGAACGTGGCTCTTGACTGAAAGTAATTTTACTATATTAGAAAGTTTAAAACTTGTTTTTAACCGCATGAAATACAGGGAGAAAAAATTGGATTTAGTTATTTAAAACGTTTGATTATCTGAGAAACCTCATAAATGCTGGACCCTCAAATCTAGACAAAAAAAATATTAATATGGGCTCAAGACTCGTCCATCCGCCACGTCCGCCACGTCACGGGCGGGCGGTGCAGTCGGCGGCATGCGCAAGGGATCCTTATTCTTCTTTCTCACTCAAAGGAGTGTAGAAGCATTTCCATATTTAATCCAAACTGATTCCCACTCTACTTCCCATGTGGGACTAAGAATAAAATCAAGTTTTTATATTTTTCCTTTTAAAATTGATTTTGGGCTGAATGACCCATTTGCATTACTAACAAGTCGATTCCGAAGGAAAGAGAAAATCAGCCTGCACTTCATCTATTTTTGGTTTTTATGCTTCACCACTGCTCAGCTCAGCTCAGCTCCCAAGTTGATCAATCTTTCTTTTTGCTCCCTGAATAGTATCTGCTGCAGAAATATTATTGTCACCCAAGACTCCATCATTTTTAGCCCGATCATAAATATTCGTTGCTGGGCTATCCATTCTTTTTTGTCCCAGAAACTTCCTCTTTAATAGGCCCTGCTTCATCCGAAGCTTCTTCTCGAGCTGTCCACTACGTGGTTCTTCATTAGGAAACCTGCATTAGCCAAATTAACCTCATCGTTCTTCGTTTCTGCTTGTATATCTTGGCTGGTTTTCTTTTCCTTAGCCTCTGCTGCCTTTGAAACTTGGTTCTTTGCGAAAACAATTTTCAATCTGGCTTGATTACCTAGGTTCCCCCTGAGTTTTATTCAGAAGCATAGTCGGACCATGGTGAGGAAGCCCGTACGGCCTGTACACTAACGGCGAAAAAGGGCTACTTCCGATGGAAATAAAACTTGCTGGTGGGTTGCGAAGATTTATGATAGGGTGATTGGCCAATCCATTCACCATCTCCTCTTCGGCATTCAAGATATTCAATGGTTTCATCGGAGTTGGAGTAAAATCATATTTGGATTCAATGAAGAATTCCATTCTTGAATAGCTGCGTTACTCGACATGGTTTTCGCTAAAAAAAGGTTGGAGAGATCAAGCTCCTTGTCTGGCGTTAATCCAGGTTGGTTTATTGTGGATAAATTTAATCCCGTTGGGGAGAATATTAGGCCACTAATCTTGCGGTTAGATCACATTAAATTTGTCGTTGATTGCGCAGATCCTGGCGTTTTAAAAACTCTAAAAATTGGACTAAGCACATGCATTAAATCCGACTGGAAAATTGCAGAGTTAAGTGGTCTTGTTACTATTTCCGATTCAGGTACCATGTTTTGCTTTCCCTTGTCAACACTGGCGCCCGCCTCTTTTCCGGTGATGTCCAATCTATTTTCTTGTTTATTGTTTCTGATATATGCCTCTATCTTTGTTGGGGGTTCTCTATTTGATTTGTTCTTTCTGAATAGCGTAAGAGAGCTTGTGAGAAATACCCGTGGCGGGTGTTTTGCTGTCAGGTACATTTTTCACTTCTGGAACTATGTCTTATACTCATGATAAAGCAATTTTGGCAACCATCCCATTGGCATCGGTCTTTCCCTGCAAGGAGTGTCTTTTGAAGGGCAATCGATTTCTATATGGTCCATATGACCACTAATATTGTATGGCCCTGATAGCTCAGCTGGGTGAAGAACGTCCAAAGCGTGCACGTTGGCCCAAGAAGGAATCAATGGATAGGGAGGGAGTTTGGTGAGTTGGATGGGACAGGAGCTGCCCCATCAGCCACCAAACTCGTATAACAAGGAGGATAATCATGGAACAGAGGTAAGATTTCCATAATCAAATACTATTCACTCATACACGCTCTGAATGACAAACATGACTAACCGGAGCGTCAGAGCAGACACGACCCTGCGGTTGCCTGCCTGACCTCGGTCTATCTGTCTTGTAAGCTTAGGTGAACGTTGGACCGGAGAAGATTATTGTTGGAACATAGAAAATTTTGACATTAATATTTTTTGCAATCTGTGGGGATTGCATCATCATCTTTTAGCATCCACTCAGCTCAAATAAAATGGAGGCACGACCAGAGGGAAATATGTTTAACCGGGTGACCATGGAAGATGTGATGTATGAGGAGGAAGGTTCAACCCCGACGTTGACACCGACGGGAAAAAGGCATCAGCTTCCAACAACGGCGGAGGTTGCAAATAACTCAGAGGTTCTCCAGACGATCATGTCATCTCAGAAGGAGATAATGAGGAGGTTGAAAGAGAGGGAGGACAGGAAAAATGGTAAGACAAAGCAAAGGGGACATGATGTACAATCGACTGAGTTGTTCCCAGAATAGGAGGGTGATAGTGAAGTGTCCAGTCGAGGGGAGAGGGGGTCGGAGATGGCTCAGAGCAAAGCCAAGAATGAGAAAAACACAGCCACCTCTGGAAGGAAGGAAGAGGCCGGAGGTGGGGATACTGCATCAGACCCCTATGGAGAGAGGGTTATCTACCACCTCCGAGGGGGAATGAGCAGGCTAAGGGCAGGGCACCGCTAAGAGGAAAGAAAGAAGAGTTGAGGAAAGAAAGTAGGGGGTCGCCGTTCACCCAGAGGATACAACTATTTATGGCTGATCCAAAGCTAAAGATACTGGGCAACCTGGGCAAGTATAACAGCGAGGCAGACCTAGATGATCACTTGCACACATTCTGCACCAACACGACCACCTTCGTGATACCGCAAGCCATCTGGTGCAAGGTGTTTGCAACCACCCTGACAGCAACAACCATGTTGTGGTTCAAAAACCTATAGGATGTGACGATTGACAGCTTCAGTCAGTTGGACCAGAAGTTCCTGACTCGCTTTGTGCAGAGAAAGAAATTTCAGAAGATGAGGTCCGAGCTGCTGGCCATCAAGCGGAAGCTAGAAGAGACACTCTCGGCATATTATGAGCGATTCAACGATGAGGCAAACTAGTAGAGGAGAGAAGCATCTAGTTCCTCATTGACACGTTTATAAATGGTTTGTTGTACGAGTTGTTACTGAGAGACTGCACCCTGGACCCGCCGATGACGATTGACAAACTGATGAGGAAAGTTGGAAACTTGAATAGGGTATACCTTGCCAATAAGAGAAGGAAGGAAACACGGGGTGGTCACAACCAGCGGAAGACCGACGCAGGTATGAATGGAAATGCGACGAAAGCTGGGAACGTCAGAACAGAAACCCAGCAGATGCCAAGTAGGTTCAATAGGTTGGAAATGGTATTCACCCCAGTGACCAAAATGCTCAAAGAAATCTTTGCCCCGTGCGCAGGGAAAGACATATTGGATGTGCCGATAAGAATAGGTATGGAGGATCTCGCAGGCCACAGGACGGGCGCGACAGAGCAAGGAGCCCCAATAGAGAGAGGAGATGTGATAAAGGAAAAGAGGTTGCTATAGCCAAGAAGGGAGGAAGAGAGAGGCAAAAGGCAGAGGGAAGACACCCTCAGGGAGGATGACAGGACAACAATAGTGACAGACATATATGCCATCATAGGTGGAAGTGCAGGGGGAATGACCGAGTCTCAGTGAAAGGCACGCTGCAGGCAGACACCGTAGTCAATGCCAGTAGAGAGAAATCTAGGTGCAAATGAAGCAATAATGTCTTACGCCAACTATCTGATACCAGACAGGCCGGCTGGAGGTTATGCAGTGGTTATAACGGTCAAAGTGATGGACAAAAGGATTCACAAGGCATATGTAGATAATGGAAGTTCAGCGAAAATCATGTATTCCCACAACTTCGAGAAGCTAGATGAGAACACAAAGAGGAAGTTAGAATAAATGAACAGCCCACTGGTGGACTTTGGAGACAGGACAGTATTGTCAGAAGGAACCATACATCTTCCGGTAATGGTAGGAGAAGGAGATAACATCAAGACTAGATATGGAGTTCATAGTCGTGAAGGCAAACAACCAATATAATCTTATATTAGGCAGGATGGCGTTAACACTGTTGAAGGGGATAGTGTCAACCAGGCACCTCCTGTTGAAGTTCCCAACCAGAGGAGGAATAGCCACGGTCAAGGGAGATCAACAGAGAGCCAAATAGTGTCACATAATTGCTTTAAGCATGCGCAAATGAGAAGATGTGGGCGGGAGTCAAAAGGGACAGGTCACCAAGGCTAAGCCAGTCAGAATGATCACAAGCAGAGATAACCCGTTAAGGATAGATACAGAAGTGGAAGCGGTAAAGCTGAGTGAAGACCAATCAGTACAGGTGAGAATGTCCCTCCCACTTGAAGTGAAAATATAGCTGGTAACGGTGATGAGGGAGAACAGGTGGGCCTTCACCTAGAAACCGGAGGACATGACCAGGGTGCTAACACATGTTAGTTATCAAGAGTTGAAGGTAGATCCGTCTTACAAGCCTGTCAAGCAGAAAGTAGATGATGCTCTGCAGGGAGAGTAATGAGGTAGTGAACAGGGAGAAAATCCAGCTGGTTACAGAGGGGATCCTACAGGAAATCCCCTACCCAAGCTGGTTGGCTAATACTATGTTAGTGAAAAAGGCAGACGGCAACTGGAGGATGTGCTTGGATTACACAGATCGGAATAAGGCTTGCCCCAAGGACTGCTACCCGCTACTAGTCATTGACCAAAATGTAGATGCCCTTACCAACTACCCAGTTAAATGTTTCCTTGATGCATATAAGGGGTATCATCATATCCCTATGCTAGAGAGTGATGTACAAAAAAACCGCCTTCATTACTGAGAAAAGAGTTTTTGGCTATCGAATGATGTCGTTCAACTTGAGAAATTCTAGGGCAACGTACCAAAGAGTGGTAGATAAAATCTTCCTGTAGCTGATTGGAAGGAATTTGTAGGTGTATGTGGACGACATGGTGATAGAGAGCCGTCAGTATGAGACCCTTATGGAGGATGTCAGGGAGACCTTGAAGCAACTCAGGGAGACGGGGATGAAGATGAAACCAGCCGAGTGTCAGTTTGAAGTGGGGCAGGCAAATTCCTAGGACACATGGTGTCAACTGAGGGGTTGCGAGTAAACCCTAAGAAGATAAAATCAATTTTTGAAATGAAGTCGCCAAACATATTCAAGGAGGTCCAGATCCTGAACAGAAAGCTGGCAGTCATGAACCATTTCATGTCCCGAGTGGCAGAAAGAGCACTCTCTTTTTTCAAAAATTTGAAGTGATGCGTAGACAAAAAGGGGGTAGTACAGTGGAGAGAGTTGCTGGAGAAATTAATCAGAGAGCTGATAGCCTACCTGAAAAACCTTCCAACCCCAGCCAGCCTAAAGAGGGGGGAAACCATATACCTGCATGTAGCAGCAAACGGGGAAGCAGTCAGTGGCACTGCTCAGGGAGGAAAATAAAGTGCAACGATCTGTGTATTTTGTGGGGCTGGATTTGCAGGGCCGAGAGAAAGGATACACGAGTTAGGAGAATCTTGTTTTTGCTTTAGTCCATGCAACAAGGAGGCTAAGGTATTACTTCCTGGCACACCTTGTGATAGTGCTAACAAATCAGCTACTGAAGCTAATACTGACCAAGCCAGAGGCTTCAGGAGGACTAGTGAAATGGGTAGTCAAGCTGGGAGAGCATACCATTGAGTACACCCCAAGGAAAGCAATAAAGGGGCAAATAATGGTGGACTTTCTGCCAGAAATGCCTAAGGAGAAAAAGCTAAAAGCAGTGGAAGAAGAACGAGGTCCCGCCTAGGTTATGGCCCAAGGCGAATTGACAGGGACATATGTGTGAAAGTTGTATGTGGATGGAGCTTCTGGAGTGAAAGAAGCAGGTGCGGGCCTGGCAATATCTGACCTGGAAGGCATGGAGTTAACTTACGCCATGTGCTTTATGTTCCCAGCTTTGAATCACGAAGTAGAATACGAAGCGCTAATAGCAGGAATTGAGATAGCCAGAAAGCTGGGAGCAAAGAAACCGCAAGCCCGTGAAGACTCGATGTTAGTGGCTAATCAGTACAATGGGCCAATACGCTCCCAAGGAACCAACGATGATGAAGTACAGGGATAAAGTCAAGAGCCTGGTGTCTGAGTTTGAAGACTTTGACATCACCAGAGTACTGAGGTCACAGAATACGAGGCGAATGCACTAAGTAAACTGGCATCCTCCGCACATGCACATTTGACTAAGTGTGTTCAAGTGGAGGAGCTAGCATGCAGGTCGACAGACGTAGGACAAATGAGAGTAATATAAAGGGTGGCGGTTGACTGGAAAACACATATTCATAATTATTTTGAGCATGAAACACTGCTAGAAGATGATAAAGAGGCAAGAACAATTAAGATAAAGACACTCAGTACGCTATGAAGTGCGGTTTGTTGTATAAATGGGGTTACATTGAGTCGTGGTTTAGATTTGAAGAGCTCGAGCTAGTAGATATGGTCCTCAGAGAAATACATGAAGGAAGTTGTGGCAGTCAGCAAGGGGCAACAACAGTTGCGATGCGGGAAATTAAAGCGGTCTACTACTGGCCAACCATGAGGGCAGATTCAGAAAAGATGGTCAGAGAATGTCAAAGATGACAAGAACACGCCAAGGTGCAGAGGCTTCCTGCAGAACGAATGACCGACATATGATCACTCTGGCCCTTTGCCAAATGGGAGATTGATATTGCAGGATCATTCCCTGAGGCAGCAGGGAGGAAGAGGTTCCTCATGGTAGCAATAGACTTCTGCACAAAATGGGTAGAAGGTGAAGTTGTAGCAAGTATAACGGGAAAGATCATTAAAAACTTCGTTTGGATGAGCATAGTGTGTAGGTTCGGTATACCGCAGGTGATAGTGAGCGACAACGAAAATTAGTTCGCTAATGAGGCCTTCAGGTTATGGTGTGCTGGCATGAATATAAGGTAGTAGTTCACATATATGGCCCACCCATAGGAAAATAGGCAAACCGAATTGACGAACAGGACAATAGTCCAGGGATTGAAGAAGAGGCTGGAACAAGCTAAGGGAGAATGATAGAAAGAGCTGGTAAGTGTGCTTTGGGCAAACATAAACCATGCCGAGAACAACTACAGGGGAGTCCCATTATAGGCTGGGCTTCGGGATGGAAGCCATCATTCCCCCAAAAATTACTGTGCCCAGCAGAAGGATTACCTAGTTGATGAGCTAGAATGAAAATGACTAAGAGATCAGGGAAAATCTAGATGAGTTGGATGAGCTCAGGGAGAAAGTATCACTGAAAGAAGTTGCGTATAAGTCATAGATGGAACAACATTACAACAGCAAGGTGCGGGTCAATTCCCTGAAAGTGGGAGACCTCGTGCTGAGGAAAAATGAGGCTAGCTGAGCCCAGGGTTAGAAAAAGCTAGATACATAATGAGAAGTCCCATACAGGGTGACCAAAGTGCTATGGAAACGGGCATACAAAATGAAGGCGTTGGATGGAAGACCAATCCCCAGGACCTGAAACATAGCTACCTGAGAAGGTACTACGCTTAAGCAACTGTAAATTTATGCATGTATGACACCTGCTGTCGAACAGTTTGATACAATGGACATGCTAGACATGATTCCTGAAGGGATCAAATCTTTTGTAAACCCATAAGGGGTATGATCTTAAGGAAATCCCGATTTGCGTTTCTGTCCTTTTTGTTATTTTTTTACGTAATGAAAAATGCAGGGGAGAAATTGGCCAAATGAATGTTTTCTAATGAACCTTGCCCCGGCTAAAGTTGCAACGTTGGCTCCAGTGGCCATTAAATTACAGGTCGGACCCAAACAGGCAAAAGGGAAGAAGCACCAGCCACAATTATAACAGTTGATTAATGGGTCTAGCCCTAGCTAAAATTGGAATGCTAGCTCCAACAGCCAGCAAACTGCAAGCTAGGCCCCAACATGCAAAAGGAAAAAAAAGCTCTAGCCACAACCATAGATGTCGAGTAATGAGCCTAGCCTCAGCTAAAGTTGAAATGTTGGCTCCAACAACCAGCAAATTGCAGGTCTGGTCCCAACAGGCAAAAGGAAAAAAAATCTATAGCCACAATCATGGGCGCCGAGTAATGAGCTTGGCCTCGGCTAAACCTGCAATATTGGCTCCAACAGCCAGCAAATTGCAGGCCAGGCCCCAACAGCCAAAAAAAAATCCGGCCACAACCATAGCCATCGAGTAATGAACCTAACCCAGGAAAAATTTCCGAATTTGGTTCCAACTCCTAGCATAACTGCAGGCAAAGTCCCAACATGCAAAGAAAAGAAGCCCCGACCACAACCATAGCCGTAGAGTAAAATATTCCAGCACCACGGAGACCAATAAATGGATAGTCTAGCCGAAAACAAGTCAGGAAAGTAACGCTAAGAAACAATTTTGACAATAGCACCGAAAAGCAGTTCAGAAAACAGTGTTGTAAACGAAAAATAAACATACAATACTTCAAGAGGGGAAAATGGGCCACAAAGAGAAGACCATAGCAACTCCCAATGAATTCTTCAAACTCAGCAATAAAAAATAGACCTAAGGTGAATAGAACAAGCAAATATATAACGAGCTCGTGAAGGTAATAAGCAAAACTAACGTAGGAAAGCAAGCAGTCCAAGGGTTGCAAAATACATCATTCAAAAGAGGGGGAAGACACACCCCAAAACGAATAAGCAAACATTGTATCATCCCTCGGCAATATAAAAAAAAGAAAATTTTCACAGGTCAAGAAAAGAAATATAAATCCTTCAGGGCCCTCACAGCTGGTTTTCATCTTTAGTCCAAGAGTAAAACTATATAGCCTTCATCAGGGCACCGCTCAACATCTCGGAGACCTTAGTACTTCGCACTATGCTAGGGTAAAGGCTGAGGAAGCCACGGGTAAAAACCCAATACTGGAAGGCTCTCAGCTTAGTCACCTTAGCCTCAACTTGCGACAAGGAAGTCTGCAGGGAACTAGTAACCCCTTTCTCCAGCTCAAGGGCCTACTCTAACTCTTAGACACACAGCGCCTTAGCTTTCAAGGAGGTAAGTTCCCACTTGAGCTTGATATTCTCCGCCTGCAGGCTGGCAAGCTCCTCTTGCATGGTTCTGGCAGAGCAGAGGATCAGAAGACAACCAAGGAAAAGAGCAAGTTATACCAGGAAGTGCTAGCACAAAGAAAAAAAGGACAAGTGACTAAGGAGTAAAAGCATACCTCAAGGACGACAGACGTAGAATGATAAGTAAGAGAGTTAGACCCAGCCACGTTTACCGACCGCTCTTATAGCCAAGCGTTAAAATGCCGAAGAGGCAAATATTGGGAGATAAATTCAGTCCGAGACACAGCGGAGCTCAAGGGGCTGTGAGCAAAACCACCACGAGTGAATGAAGGTGAGAATGGGATGGCCTGGACAAGTTGAGCAGCAAGGGCAAGCTCCTTCTGCAGAGTAGGAGACTGAGTGGCCGGGGTCTCAGGGACCTTCTTGGGAATCACCTCAAAGGAGGCCTGGCCCGTACCTGTCCCACTCTTCTTGATCCTCCTCTCAGAGAAACAACAAGCCTTCTTTTGAAGAGGCTTATCATCCGAGTCCCGATATCAAACACGGTGATGGTTTTGACTTGCTGGTCCATGGCACCGGTTGCGTCCTCATCCTGAGGAGTGGGACGAGCACTAGCGGTCCTGTGAGGGAGATTGGATAAGTCCCCAAGGAAGTTGGCAACAGTCATCTTTGCTGAAAAACACAAATATAAAATAAGGAGTTATAATGACATGAAACATGTAAAGGAAAAATGAAACTAGTACAACAGACAAACTAGAAAATGCTAAGCCTATACCACTCGGATCAGTAGGATCCTCGCCAGGGGAAAAACCATCAAGAAAGTAAGGCATGCCAATAGTCCGCAGGACGCGGTCACACTTCACCTGCACCCTCTCGAGGCTGGAGATGAGGGGCTATAGCTATTTCAACAGCGCTGGGGCGAAATCCCCGCCCTTTCTCTGGGCTGGTAGGGAAAATTACCCTCTTGTCCCCGCTCAAACCCAAGACCAAGTCCTCATCTACAAAGATGAACCACCATTTCAACTCCACACGAGTGGGGAGGTCAGTCAGAAGTTTAACCCCATCCTGCCGAAACTTTAGGAAGGTCTAGTCCGGGGGCATTCTCGCTGAATGGCAGAAGACTCAGAACAAATTGATAGTGGGTTCAATGCGCAGAAGAATGTGACTGGGAGGTCATCGTCGTACTTCTCAAAGATACTATTTTAAGCCATTTTGCTTACTAACTACAATTAAGTAGGTAGTTGTAAGTCGGGATCGTCCACAGAGACTGGAGATATTCTCAAGTGTTTGCTCATAAAATGGTAAATACTACGCTAGATATA
>JAULKM010074440.1:0-11824 GCA_032355605.1 Rubia tinctorum
CACCCCACACCTACTCTACCACATCACCACCATACCACCCCCATCCAACCATCCATCGTCATCATCCACATTTTTTTGGTTTGTTGGAGCTTTTGCCCTTTTTCTCAGCTTTGCCCACAAAATTATGTCACCTACACCAGCCACCCACTGGGTGTGTGTTTGTGTGTGTGAGGAAAATGGGTAATTTGTTGTTGACTGCACTTGTTGCTGAGTTGCACTTGCGTCCTTTGGTTTTTGAGTATCTTGTTTTTTGGCTCTTTTTAGTTTTGTTTTTATGATTGTTGTTAAATTTTAAGGTATTTTGTGCTTCCATTTTAAAATTAATTGGCACTAAGTGGAGATAACTCAAGACTTTATATGTAAAGTCATTATCTTTGTAAGAAACCGATGTAGAAACGCTCCACAACCCAAACCCAACTTGGGTTCTAATACCATGTTAAATTTTAATGTATCAGCTTCCATTTTAAAACCAATTGACACTAAATGAAGTTGACTCAATACTTTATATATCATTATTTTTGTAAGAAATCGATGTGGAATATATGTTTCTAACAATTGTATTTTAGGTTTATAATTTCATACACAACTCGAAAATTTGGCACAAACCGAACTGAATTTGATGATTTTGAATGAACCTATAACATAAAAATGTGTTAATAATGGGTCCATGAACGATATTTAAAAATTGGAAAAATCTCATATGAGTGTCAATTTTCCCCCTCTCTAGAAATCCTAAAACTTCACTCTCTCCCTTCCCGAGTTCAAACTGAAACCCTAGCTAAGGGGGGCCGCCGCCACAGAACCACCACTTCCGGTGGCCCCCCATCCCATCCCCACCCTCCCCAACACCCCTATCCCTCACACCCAACCTCTCGTACGGGTAGATTTCCAGATCCATGTTAGTCCACATCCAAAGTCCGGTCGGCAGTAGCATTCCAGATCGTCGTTCTCGCTCGGCCGGCGGTTCGCTTCATGGGCTGAGTCACAACGAGCTCCGCCTTTGAAAAATGGTCATCTTTAGCGCGGTTCAGGGTCGACTCGGTTCCAAGTCGGGATCAGCTTGAAGACTGGGCTGACTCGGGTGAATTTAGTTGGCTAACTCGGGTTAACTCGTGAGCCGAGTCGGGTGACTCTGCCAGCTTGACGACTCACCGAGACTCATGTGAACTCATTCACTGGATACCTTCTTAGTGGTATCCAGGTTACTCTCTCACTCAGGAGTTTTTCCTCTCGCTGCTTGCATCAAACCCGCGACGGCGAACAGAGGGCACCCCCGGTTTTTTATTGATGCGGCAACACCATTTCCACCGGTATACCTTGGTGACAGTGGTGAACAGAGGGCATGATATGTTTTACAGTAATTATGGTTACTTTTTTCCGACGACATCATCCATTCTTGAAAGTTTTCCGGCGAGGCATGGTTGGGATGTAGGAGTATTTCTGTTTTAATTTTTTCTCTACTTTATTTACTTTTACTTTTCGGGGTGGGGGCTATTAATTCTATTTTTGTTATTTCATTTGGTTTATTTTTTTTACTTTTTAAGCTTTTGTCTTTTTCATATTAAAGGGGTGGATTTAAAATGGTTTTTTTGAATTTAAAGTGTCAGGTAGGAATTTATCTCTGTCAATGCATTTTTCCGGCAGCCCTTAGTCCGGTAAAATTTGATTGACTTCAGATTTGATATCCAAAGAGATTGTGAGGAGAAATTCATGTCAAAGTTGTTTAAACAACGAACTTTTGGCGATACGGTTTTTCTAAGGATTTAAATCAGATCTGTAGACTTGATCCATTAGGATATTTTGGCCATTTATATTGTTAATCCAATTTAATTGGTCTTTAGAGACTTTTGGGGACAAATTAGAGATAATTCAACGCAATATAAAAGATTGTTATACACTGAAGAAAAATATCTTTGCCATTTAGAATGACTGGTTTTAGTCTCCTAGTTTAGGGAAAGGGATCTCACAAGTTAAATGGAGACGGGGTCAGATCTTTAGTGGGGGGGGGGGGCTTCATATATTTTTTTTATTGTCATTGATGTTTGATCACAAGTGTGGATGAAATATTTTGTGTGTTTCATTTGATACTTTGTTGTGTTAGTTCTGATGGTAGTCTCGGGTCGAGATTATTGTGGCTACAATAAGACTACAAGGTGACAACCACTTATCTTTGATATGCCCTTCTCATTGCCACGTAGGCATTTGCTTAGTATTGTAACAATGATAAGTGCATTTGTGTATCTCTCTTTTAGCAGCTGGAGTTTTAGATTAGAATTGTAATATTTAGCTAGCGCTTCAGTGTAAATGGGTTTAACCCATATCAAATATCACATGTTGTAATCACACATTGTGCGAATTTGAGCTTAATTGAAAAAATATATGGGAACCTTGTAAACCTTTGTCAAAAAAAATATATTTAAAAATTGGATTGAGTTTGAGTCAATCTATAAATTTTATGAGTAAATGTTATGAGTTAACTTGACGATTAGTTTAATCTATTTAATAATATTATTATTAGGGAAAAGTGCAAAAATAATCCTAAAAGATTGAGAAAGTGGAGGAATGATCTTGTAAAATTTGAAAGTGCAGAAGTAACCCTATCTTTTATTCAAAATGTGCAGTTTTACCCATTTGACCGATTTCCGGCATTGGCCGATGTAAGTCCGACGTTGACTAATAATGAAAAGACAAAAATATCCCTAGACTCAAAACTACAATTGTAATGACAATTTTACCCCCCAGACTTCTTCTTCTTCACACCTGCCACCAGCTGCTCCGTCGCCGCGCCACCGTCGCCGCCGCCCATTTTTCCCCATTAGCCTGCTCCATATTTTTCTCCATCACCCCTAAAACCCTCTTCGTTCGCCGCCAAACCACCGTTCCTCACCAACCCTCTCATTCACCGCCTCACCACCGTTCCTCCCCAATCCTCTCCGTTAGCCGCCTCACCACTATTCCTCACCATCCGCCGCCTCAAACATCATTCCTCACCAGCTCTACCACCACTACCAAGCCCAGAGAATCTCCGCCGACACCACCACAAAATCCTAACCCTACCAAATCTCTCCCCCACCAGATAATCCCTCCTCCCAGAAATCCAGCCACCAGGTTTCCCTCTTATCTCTTCTCCCTCTTCTCTCTTCTCGTCTTCCCCAATCCATGCTCTCCGCTGCCAATTTTCTCCAATCTATGTCCGTCGCTGCTAATTTTCTTGCTCCGGCGGAGTGCTTGAAATCTCATGGTGCGGTGGTGCGAGGTTTCTGGTGGCGGAGGAATGGGCGAGCGGTTTAGGGGAGAGGGTCGCGGCAGAGAGGGTCGCTGGAGAGGATGGAGAGGAGAAGAGAGAAGAGGGCCGTGATGGAGGGAAAACAGAGGTGAGAGGTGTGGCTGAGTGAATGTAACATTCTACTATTCCAATTTATTTATTTTGTTTTTATATTTTAATGGAACAAATATGTATGAAGTCTAAAATTTGAAATTTGGATTTATTAACTTGATTTGTTCAATAAAAATATATTTGAAGCTTGAAAAATATATCTGAAGTATGAAATTTAAAATACGAATACAATATTTTGAATGTTCAAAGAAAATAAATTTGTTGGGAAAATATGTCTAAAGTCTGTTTATAAAATCTTAAATGATGGATTTTAAGTTGTAAAATTTGATTCATAAAATATGAACATAATGTTAGATTTAGACATGGAATAACTTTACGATTTTATTAAAACTAGGTGTGTTCGACCGCACTGAGTGCGGCCCTTAGCTCGTAATTTGTGGCTGGATATATCCTCCCAAAGCATGATCTTATTAGATAATAACATCTTGAAATATTTTAATGATAAACATGCACAAAAGTTGTGTTTCCAGAGTCAAAACGCAAGTGAAGAACCACAACCTTCCCCATATCAGTTGCCTTAAACCTACTGGCAAATATAGTTTTGAAATCACTCTAAACATTTACCTTAGAATCAGCTTATTAACAAAAATCAATCAGAATGAAGGGAATAAATTAATTATATGAATTAATGAAAGAACTCCCAAATCAGCTACTCGATCTCGCTATGCGGAACAGATTCTTTCAGTATAACAAACTGATTGCAAAACACTCCTAGATGAAAAAAAACTCATTTGTTGATTTCAAAATCCAACCAATAACCGATCAAATTCATCTTATCACCATTCTAAACTTCATTCAACCTCTAATACAATTTCCACCTAAGACGAACAAGCAAGAACTCAAATAAACTATGTTGATACAAAGGGAAGAAGATATCGACAACATCATGTATAAGATGTCATTTTATCAGCTTTGGCTTCTTCTATTCACGTTGAAGAAGCCTTCTCCAAATTTTGAATCACATGAACCACCTTAAGTCAATCTTTGAAAGGAAATAACATGTAAGAACAATTAAAAACTCCATAGTATTACTAATACATCTATACTAAATTATTGTTCATTATATTAGATTTTTATGTGGTTGGGCCCGAACAGAAATAATCATCACCAAGTTGATATAAATGTTAAAGGAAACAAAGGAAAAGAACGCCAGCCCAAATGAAAAACTACAACAATTCATAAATAATGTTAAATAAAAAATTCTAATAGGTCAAAAGTTAGTACAAGATTAACCTTCTTTTTGAAGACCAATCTTCCAGACAAAAGATCAACCACCATAAATCATAATACAAAGATATTGACCACCCGAACAAGTACTATTTGCTTCACTGGTGAACTAACTGCATTGATACCTTACAATTATATGAAACAAGTATCATGTATGTTTACAGTGCAGCAGTGAGTGATTGCTTTATGTACCAATATACTGGACAGTAAAATAACTGCTATAAGAGATCATATGAACCGTAATGTGAAACCAATATTTTTGGTAGTTGGAAAAGAACATTACAAATCAGTAGTTCCCCTCAAATCCATTGCTAATTTAATACTTTAATGAATTCCCATGTCACTCTAACCTAATAGTTGATGATTTTGTCATACTTTCACTCAACAACTACATGACATAAACTAAAAGGCATGATATTTGTTCAAGTGTGCAATTTTGGGATGTAAATTGCAAGGTAAGTTATTGATATGAAGGAGTCATCATCATCATTCTTATAATTTATAGCTTGATGTTTAGTAAAAGAGTGAATAGTATCGAAATGAGAATCTTGAAAGCTGAAGTTAATTGCCTATACTGTAGACTTTTTTTTACTGTTTGTGTTCCGAATGAAAGCAGATTTCTGGGGAAAAACAAAACAAAAGTATATAAACAAAAGAAACTCAAATAGGTACATGGGAAAAAATGGCTCAGACAAAATGTAGAACACCTAGAGTGCAAGATAAAGTTAACGCAATTCCAACCCAAAAATCAATACAATTAGTCTATATGTTGAGTAAGGAATCAGATTGATTGAGAGTTGTGTTCTAATGTATCAAAACATCATAAGATGAGAGTTCCCTTCAATTTCTTCAGAGTAACAAACACATGATTCAACCTAACACATTAAAGTTAAAAATCCATTTCAAAAACATAAAATTGGTTGGTAAATCAATGGAAGTTTAATGAGAAAACTTACTTCATATGCTTCATTGATATGGTGAAACTGGACCCTGAAATTACCATTCCCTCTGTACACATCCGAATAATACTGAACAAAACCAACAAAATATCAATCCTAGTTCAAAATCTTTCTAACAAGAATGGGTTACAAACAAGTTGACACGTCATTGCTTGCGGTGAAGCGTTGGTTTTGGTCATAAAAATCAACCAGGAGGGGAGAGAGATGAAGCTGCAGCCAGTGACGGTAATACAACGAATGAAAAAGCAGAGAAAGCAGTATTGAGTTTGGTAACCGGTCACCGACTAAAACAAGCCGGTTGAAGCATTTACACGCTTTTATTCTTTTAGAGATTGACCAAATTATAAAATTTTGGATATTTGTTAAAAATAAAATTTAAAAGGTCAAATTTTAGTCAGTGGTCGGACTTGACCGTGTAATGTATTACTGCGTTTTACTCAAATACTCCCTTCGTCCCATTAATAAGTTCATAATTTGACTTTTTTGAAGTCAAACTAAACAAATTTCAAACATTAAATTCTCTTTATATATATGTAAGATTATTATTATATGATATGTTTTTAGATTCATCATAGCATATATTTTCAAGCTATTATTTTTCCAGATATTTTTTACATACACAAAAAAAATATAGTATTGTTTAAAAGTTAATACAGTTGACTCCTAAAAGTCAAATTATGAACTTTAAAGTGGGACAGAGAGAGTAATGTTCAACCTAAGTGATCAAACAAATAAACTCAGCTTGACTCAATCCACTTTAATCCGATTGTTCAGGTCCGATCGGATTGAGTTTTAACTTGAACTAATCAGTTTACTTTTTAATTAAAAATCACGTATAATCCCTCCATCCCTGTAGAATTTTCCACTTTGATTTTTCACGGTCTTCAATAATCATGTTTGACTGTCAATATATCTAGCTACATATACCAATTTCGCATAAAAATTTGATATTTAGAAAATAGATGTTAAAATGAATCTAACAAGATCTCACATGATATTTTTATTATATATAGATTAACATATATTTACGGTCAAATTTTATGAAATTTGACTTTGAAAAACAAAGTGGTCAATTCTGCTGGGACTGAGGGAGTGTAACATTAGACCAGGTCAAAGAATCAGTATTAACCCAAGCCAATATGTCATGACTCATCCCGACTCAAAAATACATACTCTCTCTGTCCCAACTCAATTTGCAGAGAGAGAAACAGAGGGGTTATTTTTGTACTGTGAAAATGTCAGGGAAAACTGGCAAAAACAATTTCTGAAAGGACAACAACAGGCTAAAAACAACGACGTTAATTTCAAAAATTACACACTAATTAAACTCTTTAAATTTACAAATTTATCACTAAATGCCTTTAATAAAGGCATTATATACAATTTCATAGCAAATGAAATTTAAAAAGCTGCAATTCTAGTCTTATGGCCCTCAACTTCGTTTTCTTCAACAAGTTTCCCAGGCTGAAGAACATGAAGACCTGTAAAAATCTATAAAAATTCACAAAAATGAAGATCTGTAACAAAAAATGTGAACCCCATAAACATGAAGCTCTGTAAGCATCCGAACTCAATCTTCTAGAAAAAAACATTCAAGGCCCCGAGATGAAAACCCACAACGTTAAAGCCTCAAAAACAAGATCTGAAAACCTTAACCAAATCATACGAAAAAACATCATCACATTTCATAATCGACCCAAAATCACACATTCTTCAAAATATAAAACCAGTTTGAACCAAAAACATCATTCATTCGAACAAATTTGGAAAACCCTAATCCAATCATCCATTCAAAATCAAACGCAACCCACAAAACATGTAAAAAACCAGAAAATCAAGACAAAATTTGTGAATGAACATGTGATTTAAAAGAAAACGCAAAAAACTTATCGATTCAAAGTCAAGAATGAGTACTCCGTTCGAAATCCGTTCGAAAACTACAAGAAGCAAAAAAAAAAAGCAAAGACAAGAGAAGATTGAGAGGATTATAAATATGAAAATAAATTCGAAAGAGGGAGAGGAAGAGGAAGAGAAAGAGAAAAGGAAAAAGAGAGAGAAAAAAAGAGAAAGAAGGAGAGAGAGAGAGAGAGAGAGAGAGAAAGTGCGGGAAATGAAGAGGGCGGAAGATTTTGGGAAAATTGAGAGAAGGCTAAACTTTTCTTTAAACCCTAATTAAAGTCCATGCCTATTGAAATTTCAGCCAACTTAAAAGGCAAAAACGGAAATTCGGGTCAAGTCAACTAGGCTATTTTTGACAAATTTCAAAAATTATAATTTGAGTTATAACAGACCAAAATGAAAAGTGTGCAGTTTGACTTGATACAGAGGGAGTAAATAAAAATTAACCCAACTCAAATTGTTGTGACCACTCCAGTTCTGATATCGACCCGAACTGACCCTAGTATATTCTTTAAATATTAAAGAATATATAAAAAATGATTCCCAACTTAAAATTACACTAATCAAATTTGATCGAATCAATCCCGATCCAAAATTTTAATTCAGGCCAACTGACCCAACACAGATCAAAACTACTGACCCTTAATTATTCTGCTTATATTAAAAATAAAACTTCAATGAAATAACTCTAAATTATTCTGCTTATAAGTTATGGAAATATCGTGATTTCAACTACAAATTAGAAGAAATCAAGATAAAATTTTTGGGTTGCATTAATCGGGCCATAAACTTATAAGTACTGCACGTTGCATAATGAAATTTTAATATTGCAATTAAGAACTTTTACTTTTCTATAATTCTAATTCAACCTCATATTTCCATATGCATATGGAAAGACGGTATTTCCCAAAATTTTGCCTATGCCGGTCATTTAAATGCATTTATTCTACAAAAAGTGTTACAAATTATGTTAAGTAAATACACTTAATGAATTATGTAAACGAACTTAATGAATTAAGCACTTAAGAATAAGAGAGTGTCTCTTGTTAAACAATTTGACAATTAAATTAATTATGACAAATTTCATTTTTATAACTTTTAAAGTTGGATTTTAATTATTTATATTTTGAGATATATTTTTAAATTATGAAAATCCCCTTCAAGCAAGAATCAAATCACCTTATTAGTTATATTAATCATGAAATAACTTAGGGGTGGCAAAATAGACCCGTAACCCGCGGGTCAAGCGGGTAATCTAATTTTAAATCCGTATGGGTATGGGTAAAATGGGTAATTAGTTAAATGGGTAATGGGTCAAATGGGTAGTTGAAAAATATGGGTTCAACGGGTTGGGTTTGTGGGTTGACCGCGGGTTTACCTATATGAGTTAAAACCCGCGGGTTTACCCATATGGGTTGGTATATAAACTCATATGGGTCAATATATGGGTTGAAACCCGCGAGTTTACCCATATGTGTTGGTATATAGACCCATATGTGTCAATATATAGGTTGAAACCTGTGGGTTTTGCTCAAATGGGTTGATACATAAATCCTTATGGGTTTATATATGGGTTGAAACCCGGGGGTTTACCCATTTTGACCCGTGAATTAAATAACTTTCAACCCGCGGGTTGAGCAGGTTTCAACTCGATCCGTTTTGACCCAACCCATTTTTTACCCATCATAAAATGGGTCAAATGGGTTATACCCATATTTTTAAATTACCCATTTTACCCAACTCGTATTTGACCACCCCTAGTTCAATTCTAATTTTGAACCTTCATTTGTAAAATTTTCACTCTTCAAGATCCTTTGGATGCGATTTGGGGAACCTAATATAATTTTCTCCCATTAACATGGATTTTACCTAAAAAGAAAAAGAATAAATGGAAGGGACATTATATCACCTCAAACTATACTTTCGAATGAATACTCTCTCCGTTACAATAGAATTGGCCACTTTGATTTTTTAAAGTCAAATTTCATAAACTTTGACCGTAAATATATATTAATCTATATATAGTAAAAATATCGTGTGAGATCTTGTTAGATTCATCTTAACATCTATTTTCTAAATATCAATTTTTTATGCGGAATTAGTATATGTAGCTAGAGATATTGATTGTCAAACATGATCATTGAAAACCGCGAAAAAATAAAGTGGCTAATTCTGCTGGAACGGGGAGTATACCATACACAAAAATATATACATGTCAGAATGAATATATAGAATATCATCATCCTCTCCCATCTCAAAGAAAAATTGGATACATATCATTTTTTTTCATTTTAACCATATTTTAATTTTTCTGTTATTTTTTACTTCAAGAAATTTAGTTTCATTATTATAATTTAGTTTAATTTAATTTAGATCAGTTAAAAAAATTAGTGAAAAAAGAAAATACAGAAGAAGAGTTGAAGGGCAGCTGATAATCAATTTTGAAGAAGCCATTTGTTTTTCATGATTTATTGTTCAAACAGTTTGTAGTGCTATTAGACTTTTGGACAAATTTCAAAAATATACATACCTTTACGGCAAGACTTGGCTATACTCGTAACTAACAAGGCCTTTTCTAACACAATACGTGCTCATCTCATACCCAAATTCAATTCGATGTGCCTAAGTCAAATTTGAAGGGGACAAAACCACCCTTCCGTATTCAAATTGTTAATATTGTTGGGTTTTTGAGATCAAGTATGAAATTCTCAATCTCAACGGGTAATCAAAATCTTACCCAAAAACTGGTTCCACAATAGAATGACTTGCTGAAGTATAACCTCCCACAAAAAGGAAAAAAAGGAAAAAATGAATAATACATTTGATTATAAAATTACCTTTAGTCTAAAAATACAATTTCTTATCAAGCAATGGATACTCTTTTAACCTAAAAATACTTGTGATATGGTTGAATCTTAGTGGCAGGTAGTGGCGGAACTAGGACGTAATGTAAGGGGGGCTGGAAAAGGGAGGCAAATTTTTTTTCGGCCGGCGGAGTACGCCGGCGAGTCGGTGGCGGATGGACGGCGGGAACTGGGAGGAGGAGGGGTAATTTTCAGATGGCAATGGTTTCAATTTAACAATTCGATTTGGGTTTTGTAATTGAGCCAATGGATTTCATCCCAACTGACCATTTTTTTTTGTCTTTGAAGAAAACAAAACGACGTCATTTCACTAGTACCAAAATGACGTCGTTTTATTTAATGGAGAAACAAAAAATAAAAATACCAAAAGGACGTCGTTTCACTAATACCAAGACGACGTCGTTTTGTTTAATGAGAAAACAAAAAAAAAATCAAAACGACGTCGTTTTGTTTAATGAAGAAACAAAAAAAATAAAATCAGAAGACTTATCGTCTTCTTCAACCATTCTTCGCCGGAAAGCCGCTACATCTTCAGGGGGAGGAATCCATGGATTCCGGTGGCGCCTAAGCCTAAATTCTGAACCATCGGATCCTATGGTGGCGCCAGCACCCCCTCGCTCCCCCTCGCTCCCCCATGGTTCCGCCCCAGGTGGCAGTAATCAGGAGTGAGTGTGTGTCGGTTCTCTGCATCCCAAGTCATGCAACCAATGTTTCAAATTGGTTTTAGGGAAAAACCTCTGATGTTTAAGTAAAAATATATCTTTCTCATGAGTGTCTATTTTAAAAGTCTTTTGGAACATATTTACCTCACTTCCTCGACCTCTTCCTTATTTTTAGGCATAGCCAGCTGTTCAAAACTACGGAGTTGTAGTAACACAGTGTGGATAAATCTGACCAACACTGAATAAAGATGGAGGCATGTAGTACTGGACTGCTTAAAAAATGGACCTGCTCTCGAAACTCCTCCAACTGACACGCCTCATCGTTGATTGGAGAAATCCAACTGCAACCTTTACAAACTACAGAGCTGTCGCAACCCGATAAAGACAAAGATTGGAAGCGTGACTTGAGTACCAGATCGCCGATATGGTACATGAACCTAATGATAGGTTCATATGTGGGAGGTTCACCCCACCGTGTGTGAACCGGGGTGTTTAGGAATGTTTAAGGATTAATTATAGTTGTTAGTTAGGTGTTGTGCGACCTAAATCTAGCACAAATTTGTAACGATCCTACCATTAATAAGAATCTACGCCTCTTTATTTTAAAAAAAAATAGTGGGTGGACCTGATCTTGATGGTCATATCCATCTTGGTGGCTGAATGAATTATTACGAGATGGCCTTGATACTCGCGTCTCCGATCAATTGACTCGAAGTCAGCTCCACCTTCAGGGAGCTACCTAAGTTCTGGCCTGGGCTTATCGCCTGAACTACATATATCAACTTGATATCAAGAAAGAAATACACAATAAAACAA
>JAULKM010074449.1:0-11823 GCA_032355605.1 Rubia tinctorum
TTTGTTATTGTTGAGTATGTTTCTTAGCACCTGGTTTTTAATCTTTACAATTAGTTGCATGAGTTGTAGTTGGACCATCCTTTTTATACCCACAAATAAGGCTATTATTTCAGCATGAACATGTGAGAGTGTAGGCGTTATGCTTTGGTCAGCCTTGATTAGCATCCTTATATGGTCTTAAATGTGGAATCTAATAACCGATATGGTTTCTCGATCATCTGTTGAATTCAAAGGCAAAGTAAGCAGGTGTAAAAGTTTATGCCCTATTTCCGGTTGACCCTATTTTGTTGATACTACCATAAGTCTATCTTGCATTTTAAGAAAGTTACTAATCCCTTTGTGTATATAATTGATTCCTATAGCATAGATCTTTGAAGGGAGAAATTAGAAAAATTATACCGTATATCATGAATAGTATTTTTTTTTTCCAAATCACCTCATCCTGCAGTATTTAATTTTGGAAAATTTCTTTATTTCTTTTTTCCCATAAGTTACAATATACGACCAAATGGAAAAAGGGTTACCAGCTTTACATTTACAAATGATCTAAACCGAAGAGATAAATACCATGCTAATCCATCATATATGGAATGAGCGTATCACACAATTAGGTCATGTACAATATGGAAAAAATTTCAAACAACTACTACATTTACACACGAAATAAAGAAAAGTAAGAGATTGTGTCTACCTTATAACAAAAGGACATTTTGGTGACATGTTAAAAATTTCTTAATGTAATTGGCATATCGTAAAGAAATCTGCACATCAAACTGGATATTTTTTCTAGAATGTAAAGTTTCCATACCTAGGTAAGAGTGGGTACTTAGGAATTTTAAGCCTAAGTAATTTATTGGAAGAACTTATTGAAGATGAATCATTTTTCCTCTGACTTCCGTATAATTACATCATTTGCATGATTATGTTGAATATCCTTTTGTAGAACCTGCATAATGGAAGAGGGCAACCAATTGTATAACTATTATAAGTATAAGTTTCTCCTTACTTTAAAATAATTTGTTATAAAAGGAAAATACGGATCTTGGGAGGTGCGGTGAGCTCTCAATGGTCCATGGTCCATCCAATTACTTATTAATAAGTTTCTATCTCTACTGTCAACTAGCACAAAAGAGTTAGTCTCTACAATCGAAGCTACCTTACTAAACCTTGCCCCACTTTATACTATTTTTGCAGTTGTCATCAATGACAACATGGATTTGGTCCACAATGTGCCTCATAATTGAATTTTCCACCAATTATTAATCGATAAGGAGTCAATGGGTTGAACCTCTAAGGTTTAAGTTATTTTCACTTATGGGAAACAATAGCTTATCACAGGGCCTCTAGTGCCTTACCTTTACTCGTTCAGTGTTTCTCCAAAAGGAATTGGAGCATTATGCTTTAATCCCATTGAACACTAATTTTGTTGGTATTTTTATAGTCCAAGTATGTTGGGTAAGAGAATGATGACATGGTTGATTAGTAAAATTTATCCAACTGGTGTGAGCCATATGTTTTCCATCCTTATATGTATGTGTGAATCATGTAGACCAAAATGTGGAAGACTCAGTTCTTCTTCATTCCCTCGTATATAGTGACCTCTAGGTATTAAAAGGGAGAGGTTTCGCTTTCATATTCGTGAGTGTGTCTACTTCCTTGATCTCATGGGATCCATTGTGCTTTTCTAACATGAAGCAACATTTTGAAGATTTTATGCATTCTCTTGTTTCTCTCTATTTTTCAAAGGAATTGCAAAGCCTTCGGGATACAATTTTTGGAATTTAAATAAAGAGGTTGTCTCATCCACAAATGACAGATGGGTGAAAGTTGCAGTGCCAATAGGATTTTGAAAAAGGATATTCTACCCTAGCTAAACTCCTCCTTGTAGCCTCTTGTAAACATTTTAGTGAGAATAATGAATAAAAACTGTGACAGTGAGTCACCTTGTATCAAACCCCTTGTTTGGTAAAAAAAACCCATATAGCTCACTAATATTAGTATTAAAAACCAGGCTGGAGCTAAATTAGACATGATAAGCTTGACAAAGTGTCTGTGGATTTCCGTTTTGAGACATACCAATTAAGTATAGGCCATGAGACTCTGTTGAAATCCTTTGACATGTATAATCTGAAAATCAAATTAAAGATTAAGGTTTCCTATGTGATATTTGCAAGACTTTTATCATGATTTGAATATTTTTAGTTATATGTTTGTCGCTTAATAAAGAGGGTTCCTCAGACACTAGTTTGTGCATTAATGGTCATCATCTATTTGAACAATTTAGTGAAAATATTGTTGTTAAAATTTGAAAAAATGATTAGTCTATATTCCGAGAAAGTTGTTGAGCTCTGCAATTTTGGGATTAAAGTGATGAATGTGCTTAATGCAATTCTTGGAAGAAGAAATCCCAGCTGAAACTCCCTACATGCTTGCACCACATTCTTTTTCATGAAATTCTAGGCTTCTTGTAGAAAGAACCTCAAACCACCCGGACCTGGGTCACTATCAGCTTCAGGTCCCAAATAGCCTTCCTGATTTCCCATAACCTGACTCCCCTTATGGGAAAATAAGCAAATTTACGTTGGTTGTAAGTTCTGTCAAATTTGGTCTATTAGTTTTAAGAGGTAAGTTATTGCCTGGCATATGGGATTGTAGTTCCCCTCAGAAAGCATGTTTTTGTAGAAAGTGGATGCCTAAGCTCAAATTACTTGCTAATCTGTTGGCCAAAAGGAAGTTCGTGATCCAGTATTCTTAATGTCTAAGCGACTGTGATTTTCCTTTACACTAAGGTGAAAGAATTCGCCCTCCTTGAGCCATTTACACCTAGACATTTTCCTCCAAGAATGGCTTTATTCTATTGGTTTTGGTTAGATTTTCCCTATCTCTATTAAGTTTAGCTCTATGGTTAGGGTCACGAGGGTTGTCCAATCTTATTCCTAATTCATTCACATGTTATTTTGCCTTTTATAAGTTATCAATGACACTGCCAAAGACATCCTTATTCTAGTTCTTAATGACTTCTTTAAATATTTTCAACTTAAGGTTTAATCTTAGCTGACCTCGTTCTTCCATTGGTAGTAACCAATCATCTCAAATAGAGCCATAAATTTATTTCTTTGGTACCACATGTCCTAAAATCTTAAGTGTTTTGCATATGTGATTATGGTTCTATTTAGCCAGTACTATGTCTAACCTTTTTTATACTATTGTAATTTCTTATGCCTTTTGGTTCCACAATTCCTTATATATAACTAAGTATACAAGTTTCCTATTGTTTTCATCCCAAACACTGTTGTTAGGAATATGAAGTTAGCAAAGTCTAGAACAGTCAAGTGATGATGAGGTACTTCCACCATTCTACTCAGTGGGAGATCCAAGTACATTAAATCAGCACAATTGCAGGGTGTTTCCTTTCTTGAGTGTAGATCATACACAATTGTTATGTCTAATGGGTTATCATTAATAAGCACTTTTAAATGCAAAAATCGTTCAACTCATGATAATGTAAGAACAATATTTTCTCATGCTTAGATTCTAAGACATGGTTAAATTTAAATTTATTAAGAAAATCTAGTTCTCTCACTCTTTCTATTTTTGGTTCAGTGACAACAAGAAAGTAAGGTTTATTCCTCCTAAACATATTTTTCAACCTAAACAGGGAAGCTTTTAAGCCTCTATGATTCCCAATTATTCCTTTTATTTAAACTCTTTATTTTCTTTTACTAAATTTTAAACCGATGTTAGTAAATTTTACTATCATTGCCGGTTATTGCTTTTACTAGAATTTAGGGTTTAGGGTTTAGAGATTTGATCTCCATCCATTCAGATTGAATGATCTTGATAGCATTAATTATTGTTCAGTTTACAAAAGTAGTAGGCAAGCATATTCAGTTGAGACTATCATCATTAGCAGACCAAATGAAATTAAGATCAGTAAAGATTGAATCCCCAGTCAGTTTTAGTTAATCTATGGGGTAAGATTAATCAGTGAAGATAATGCAAAATCATTGAGAACCTGTAACCATATATGGGATGTATCTGTAAAAAAAATTGAGAGCATTGAAAAACCAGGTATTTGAAAATAGTTGCAATTTTCATTGCAATATCAGAATGCAATATCCATATATACCATATTAGGTATGTAAGATCAGACATGCAGAATCCCTAAATCCTATTCAATGCTCATTGATTCCATATATACCTGATTCCATGAAGTGAAAAAAAATCTACTAAGATGATCGCCACTACAAGGACCACATAGTCTACCTCCAAAAGAGGACCATATAGTCAGGTGGAACTTTTGATAGGGAGGGCACCGTCGAATCTCACCTGAGCAGCGGTCATAACCCATGATCACCACAACATGAGAGATGGGGTTAAGTACAACTTCAAATCTATAAGTAAGAGAAACAATTACATGGTAAGGTATACACCCATTTTACAATTACAAATTAGCAAATCATCGGAAGTTATATTGACTTGATCGTCTGAGATTATTCCCCCCAAAAAGTTCCAAAACTATCATTAGAGTCACTTGAAATGAATAAAAGATGAGAGTTAATGTGATGGTGAGCTTCTGTATTCTAAACAAAGATATTGTTGATGGCTTCATATACAATAGGAGTGTAATGGAGATATGGTAAGAGTTACAATGGAACTGATAATGGAACTCAAGTTCAATATTTGTAGAGAGATTGTCTTCCTCAAACAAGTAAACGATTCTCTGGTTGGTTTTTAGGGTGAAATTTCCTCCATTTCCCCGCTTCTACATGCATTTGTGGCTGTAATTGTAGTTTAGTTTGAAAGAATCCTGGGAAAAAGAATATATATGAGGTCATTGAATTCTTGATAGGAGTCATTGAAGAATTTGATGGTTAAAATATTAGGTTCTTTTTTATTTTCATAAACCTAACCGAGATTCTTCTTCCGATGTTTCGCTGATGACCCCATTTCGTAAAATCTATCCTTTAGCTCTTAGTACATTCTATGTTTATGAAAATATGTTTATGAATCATTTCGACCTTTTTTATGGGTAAAAAATAGGTTAGATTGAAACCTGCTCAACAACAGGGTAAAAAATTACTCAACTCACTGGTCAAAATGGGTAAACGGACTAGTTTTAACCCTATGGGTTTACATACTAACTCATATGGGTAAATAAGTGGGTTTCAACTCATTTTTTTTACACATATGAGCTTATATACCAACCCATGTGGGTACCAGTAGATGTCAACCCATGTATTGACCCATATGAATAAACCTATGGGTTTTATCCCATATATTGACTTATGTGAGTAAACTTGCAATAAATTCACACGCCTAACCCGTCCATCCCATATTTTTCATGTATCCATTAGACTCGTTACCATTTGGTACATTACTTAATTTATCCATATCCAATGAGGTCTAAAAATAAACAATCTTCTTGACCCGCAAATACTGTTGTATATTGTCACCCTCAGACCCACTAGATATCCATGTACAACTCATCAGCACACAAGTTTGCTCAAAAGATCAGTTTATGGGCTCAAGCAGGCTACTAGGAAATACACTCATGTTTTAAAATGTTCTCAATTAAGCTTAAAATTTTCCTGAATGATTTAGCTGCATCAAGTTTAATGTTATAAATAACAAATGAGACTTCAGAACACCAGATAACCCAAACAGTTATAACAGGAAGCAATCTTGCAAAAAAAGTTTGGATTCATTCCAGGATGATCATTTGAGTTCCAGTAATAGAAAAACATATCCCATAAGTTATCTAAATGATGATGCTGAATGTCAAAGAACTGATTCAGGTTTTTCCAAATCAAATGTGCAAAGGAACAATCATTAAAGGTATATATGATGCAGTTTGTCACTCGAATTATTACAAAGAAAGCATTTAGATGGTTGAGGAATTTGAAAACCCTCCTGAACATCGGCAATAGGAATTAACATATTCAATAACCTCCATACAAATAAAATCATTTTTCTCGGTAAAAATTTATTCACAGTTGCTGAAATGTGTTCGATTATGATTTTTTTCTAAAATAAACAGTCCATTAGAGTTCTGCAGTCCAAATCAATTCATCAAAGTATTCTTCAAATAAAGGAAAGTCCATAGCTAATTTACCCAATATATCAGGTGTGAAGCCAGCTTGGAAATTTTGAACATACACATTTTGTAAATAAAGGTTTTTAGAAATTATTAGATATAATCTCATATAATTATATTTTATAGTATGATTAAAAAAACAATCCACTAAAATTAATAACCATATGTACTCCCCGGTTTTGCTATATTTGGCACTTACTTTTGTGTTGTTTTTGTAAGTTAAAATTAATTATGCGTAGAGATAGTTGAGTGGGAAGAGTGAAAAGTTTAATGAGTAATTGAGAATGATTCACCTTTTTCCATATAAGGTAATGTGTCAATCTTAGATAAACATATCAAAATGGGATGTGGGTCAAATATAAGAAAACAGAGGGAGTGCATGAATAAAATGTTTGATTATGCTCACGTGATCAATGCTAATCAGTAATAACACAAATCAAAGTGCCTAACACATGTCTCATGGAGTGATGTAAAATGCCTTTTCAATTGAGCTTGGCAGTTATGCATGTAAACAAGTGTGTAAATCATGTTTTATGTATTAACTGTCACTTTACTTCAAAAATTACAATAATTCAAAGACTAATAATTCCATAATAAGAGAGTGCAATCCCAGTTTTATGACCTTGCTATACATGTGACCTTTTTTTTGATAAAATTCATGTGATTCGTTAGGGCATTCACTTCTTATAAATTCCAATCTTCTATTTCATTTATTCATAATTGTTACTATTTTTACATTTTACATTTCTTTTGATAATTAAGAAGTCATGGACAGTGGAGAGAAAACCACAGAAGCATTTTTTGAGGAGAATTTTGGAGGAGTTTGGGATGGTAAAATTAAGAGTGCATTAATGTTAAGGTTTATTACAAGTCACTTAATTGAAACTTCATTAAAATTTGTTTTAATTTTGTAAGAAAATAAATGATTTTATACCTATATGAACATCAATTTTTTTAAAGGGCCTTAGGGCGTTGTCTGCAATTTATTCTTTATCCATACATCTATAGTTATAACATACTTCAATGGTGTATCTTATATTGATACATGTCAATGGAGTCTGAAAGTTTGTATCATGAGAAATTGTTGTTATTCCAACATAAGTTGTTATGGTTATCTTTTGATTTTACTTTTCTTGTATTATTTCTTATTATTACATTAAATTTTGAACATTATTTCATTCCACTTTTAGTTTTCTTACATTCTTGACCAAATTCAATGCTAAAAATTACATTCTTAACCATTTCTCTGGATTTTAAACCAAATATTTTAGTATCAAAGTACTTACCAATCTTCTTCTTCTTTTGGTAGGAGTAACCATCAATGAAGGATATAACCCCAATATCTCAGACAATGTCAATCTCAACTTCAACGCCAATAACGTTAATGTGGCTCCTTACAAACGAGATGCAGATCAACTGATGCCTGCTTCCAACGTAGACAAAATCATGAGAAAAATCCTTCCTAAAAATGCAAAGATCTCTCAAGACAGTAAAGAAGTGGTGCAGCAATGCGCATCAGAGTTCATCAGCTTCATCACTAGCGAGGCAAATGACCATTGCCGCAGCGAACATAGAAGAACAGTTACTGCAGATGACATCTTGTATGCACTTTCTGCGCTTGGGTTTCAAGAGTATGTTCATCCCCTCACTAGGTTTCTGGATAGAATGCGCGAAGCTGAAAGGCGTTCTGCAACTATGTTCATCCCCTCTCTAGGTCCTGCAACTCTTCCCAGTGCAATGCCGATGCAGATGCATCAGATGCAGATGCAGCCCCCACCTCAACAAGGATTTGGTGGAACTGGTGACGCATTTGGAGGAGGAGGAGGACAGAGCGGCTCATCTTCGGTTGCACCATCCTCATTTGATTATGTGTTTTCAACTGGAAATCCTCTATTTCAGGGTGGAAATCCTCCACTTCAGGGTGGAAATCCTCCATTTTAAGTTCTACCAACGGTGGGATGGTTCTTGATGCGTTTGTTTTCTCTTCAAGGAAGTACTTTGGGTGTGTTGAATAATTTATTTCTGGTGCGGTAATATTTTATGTTAATTTTAAGACTGTATGAGTGAAAATTTTGTTGTATTCTTGGGTGTATTCCATCCCCTCTAGTATTATATGTTAATTTTAAATTGTATGAGTGAAAAGTTTGTTGTTCTTGTGTATTGAGAATTAAAGTTATGCAGATAAATGTGTTAATGAGTTATATGTTATCGTGAAACTCAAATATCTAGGAGTTTTAATCATTGATTTTGTAAATAAATATTCTAACATACTCCAGCTCAGTAAAAATGACACTATTTAATTTTTGGTTCGTCAAACAATAATGACACAATCTCTCTTTAATCCAAAATGATAAAGAATATATTATTAAATTCTCACAATGTATACTCTTTAATTTCAACAACTTTTAGATTGGGCCGACTAATATTTCAAAATATCCCTAACTTTTCCACACTTATCATCTATCACATCATCTCGCATCAAATAGCGAGTCAAAAGAAATTGTGTCAGTTTTGGCCGGACGGAGGAAGTATGTTGTTAAGCTTTTAAATAGCCAATGACACTAGTTTGTATAGTCTCTTAGTTCCTGTATAACTTACATGAAATATTTTTCACGTTCTCTTACAAACATGTTTGAATATAAATGTACTTAACTACGGAAAATAACGGTGCATAGGAAATTGATAAATTTCAAAACTAAATGTTACAACAAATCTAACAAATTCTAATACGATAATATTATTGCCCATCTATCTATTCAAATATATGTTCAAAGTTCTTAACTTTGACTGAAATAAAGGTTCCTTGCAAGTTAGGGAGGCACATATGGAATTTTTTTTAGTTACTTTTTATGGCAAGGGGTGGAGATTGGGGTCCCTTTCAATTTTTTAAATATGATGTTTAGTCTTTTTTGACATTTTCAAACACTAATACTGTAGAATAGGTACATAGACACCGATATTTTCTACTAAGGCACCGGTATTTATCCAACTACCAATGCCTAAGTATAAAAATACCAGTGTCTATGTACATTTCCGCAGTAGTGGAAGTAGGTCTGCTGGCTTGTTTGCTTGTCTATTGATGTGAATGATTCTAATGATCCCAAATCTAGCCTTTAGTTTATTTAATTAAGTGTTTTATCATCTACATGGGGTGTGCTTGAGTGAGGAGCTTGTTTGTTGTTGAGTGTGTTTCTTAGCATCAGATTTTCCGTCTATGCAGTTAATGGCATGATTTGTAATTGGACCGTTTTTAATACTCGCAGATAAGGCTACTAGTTTAGCATGAACTCATGAGAGAGTAGGAGTTGTGCTTTGGCCAGCCTCGATTAGCCTTCGCATGAGGTGTACGATGATGAATCCAATACTCGATATGATTTCTCGATTATCTGTTAAATTCAAGGGCAAGTAAGTAGATGTAAAAGAAGCCTCCTATTTAAGTTTAAACCCTAATTCCGGTTGATCCCATTTGATTGGGACTGCCATAAGCCTCGCACACTTTTTAAGGTAGTGTACTAATATCCTGCGTATAAAAATGAGTCCTCCGACATAGATCTTTGAAGGGGAAAGCTGAAAAATTATACCTTAGTTCATTAGTAAAAAAATTTCAAATGGTGTCATCATGCATTATTTCATTTTGAAAAAAATTCTTTTTTCCCATAAGTTACAATAGGCGATCAAATGGAGAAAGGGTCACCAACTTTATCTTAATTGATGAGATAAATATCATGTTAATCTATTATATATGGAATGGACATATGACACAATTAGATCACATATAGCTACTGCACCCACACACGAAATAAAGAAAAGTGAAAGATTGTGTGTAACCTATCATAAAAGGACATTTTGATCCAACTATGTGCCAAACAAATTCAAAATGTTATTGAAAGACGGAATATTATTAGGTAATATGCACATCAAACTGAATATTTTTGTCGGGATATAATGTTTCCATACCATTATAAGAGTGGGTACCTAAGGCCTTCTATGCCTAAGTAATTGTTTAGCAGAACTTGCTAGAGATTAATTCTTTTTCCTCTGGCTTTTGTATTCTTGCATCATTTGCATCATTAAGTTGAGTATCCTTTTGTATAACCTGCATAATGGAATAGGGCAACCACTTTTATAACTATGGTAAATATAAGTTTTTCCTTATCTGAAATTATTTTATATTTAGAAAAGGATAATGTGGATCTTGGTAGGTGCATAGAGCTATTAATGGTCCATGGTTCATAAAACAGCTATCTCAATTTCCAACTTGCCTAGAAGAATTAGTCTCTATAATTGAAGCTACCTTACTAAACATTGCCCCAATTTATATAAAAAAAATATTTACCTAGCAATGACAACATGGATTCGGTACAAAATATTCTTTCTAATTGAAGTTTGCATCAAATATTGATAAAGAAGGAGTTTATAGATTATAACTCTCGGGTCTAAGCCATTTTCGTTTATAGGCATCGATATTTTATTCGAGCATAATGATTTAATCTCATTGACCTCTGACGTGGGGATTTCCTCTCAGACCCTCACAATCTCCAGAATCAGTTCAATATGCTCGATTATCTTGGGTACCTGCAAAAAAAGGTCTAGGGGAGATCCCCGGGACAAAGCTTTGACGCTCAAGTCAGGGTTGTCTCACAAATATATATATATATATAGCTTAGTCCTCACTCGCCATTCTTCATTGTTTCTTTCCTCTATTTATAACATGTGAGTCATGTGATTGTGGCCCACCTATGTGTCTCGTCCCTGAATCGTGGTCCAGTCTTAATATATGTGGAAACTGGTTTCTCTCCTGTCCCGGGTGAGGTGCTGCTTCTAAAGGGAGTTTTGTTATTGTTGAGTATGTTTCTTAGCACTAGGTTTTTCATCTTTACAATTAGTGGCATGAGTTGTAGTTGGACCATCCTTTTTATACCCGTAAATAAGGCTATTAGTTTAGCATGAACATGTGAGAGAGTAGGCGTTGTGCTTTGGTCAGCCTTGATTAGCATCCTTATATGGTCTTAAATGTGGAATCTAATACTCGATATGGTTTCTCGATCTTCTGTTGAATTTAAAGGAAAAGTAAGCAGGTGTAAAAGTTTAAGCCTTATTTTCGGTTGACCCTATTTGATTGATACTACCATAAGTCTGTCTCACTTTTTAAGAAAGTTACTAATTCCTTTGTATATATAAATTGATTCCTCTAGCATAGATCTTGGAAGGGGAAATTAGAAGAAAAAATATTGTATTTCATGAATAGTATTTTTTTTTCAAATAACCTCATCCTGCAGTGTTTCATTTTGGAAAATTTCTTTATTTTTTTCCCATAAGTTACAATATACGACCAAACGGAAAAAAAGGGTTACCAGCTTTACATTTACAAATGATCGAAACCGAAGAGATAAATACCATGCTCATCTATCATATATGGAATGAGCGTATCACACAATTAGGTCATGTACAATATGGAAAAAATTTCAAACAGCTACTGCATCCACACACGAAATAAAAGAAAAGTAAGCGATTGTGTCTACCTTATAAAAAAAGGACATTTTGATGCCATGCCAAAATTTTCTTAATGTTATTGGCATATCTTAAAGAAATCTACACATCAAGCTGGATATTTTTGCTAAAATGTAATGTTTCCTTTCCTAGGTAAGTGTGGGTACTTAGGCCTTTTAAGCCAAAGTAATTTATTGGAAGAACTTATTAAAGAAGAATCATTTTTCCTCCGACTT
>JAULKM010074458.1:1896-27798 GCA_032355605.1 Rubia tinctorum
CACCCCCCCCCCCCCCCCCACCCCCCATTTCAGTTAATTAGATTCTCTTGTTCATCTTAATATAGATTTATTTTAGTTAACTAGATTTTTTTTTATTAATTTGACTTATTTTTCTATGTTTGAAAAGTCATATCAAAATACTCGAACTTAAAATGATTAAACTTATTTAAGAAGAAGACCAAGAGGTTTTATTTCTGAGCATGTTAATTTTCAGAAGAATACATTATAATGTATATGAATCCCGAAGGGATACATTCTACATTATACTATAAAATGCCACTACTGTGAATTATCCGTAAAATGTAGCGTGTCGTGCGGACATTGTAAATCTAAATGATTTGTGTCTGTTGGATCAAAACATTCCGTTTGATAAAATTTAATTGGGTGGAGGAATTCGTTAAGAAAATTTATTAGTTGTAATGCTCATATAATAGTACTGAAATGCCATTACTGTGCATCCTTCATGCAATATTGCATATTTGTGCACATATAACAAATCTAAATAATGTGCTTGGTCAATAAAAATTTTAAGCAAACTTCAATAGTGAAGCATAGTGGGTTGTGTTCTTGATGGATGGTTGTTCTCTACTATTGCAAGAACTATTATAAGAAAAATAGATTTTTACTTCGTGCTTTTTTCCGATTATTTCATGAGGTGTAATATTAAAATGGTGCTATGAATATATTTTATCCGAGGAGGAATATCAGGCTAAGTAATCCCATCGCTCTGGTAGTTCATCGCCAGCTGGGCCATATCGTGCACCAATGCTTAGATAATTCACTTTTCTTTGATGTAATAATTTGTTTCTCCAAATGTTTCACGTACTATCTTTGTGTTTCTATTTTGTGTTACCATTTTGAATTTGATGTGTTTGCTTCTATCATATTTTATATATTCAATGCGTTTACACTTGCGGCTTTGTATTTCTGCTTGCAAAATAAATAGCTTGCGAAATTTAGGTTGTAAACCTATATTGTGCGAAACTGCATTATTGCTTGCTTTTGTCCCTTTCTTTTGTAGGCAGGTGAGCCTTTTAGCATGATCCATAGCTTGAAAATTTGAGATCGTAAACTTATATTGTACGAAGCCACAATATCTATTTCTTCCTTTTGTCACAATTTTTGGAAGCACATGAGCCTTTTTGCTTCATTTATAGCTTTCAAAATTGATATTTTAAACTTGTATTGTGTGAAGCTGAAAGATCCATTTCTTGAATTTTTTCTTCGGTTTTATAAGCTCGTGAACCTTTTTGCAAGATTTATAGCTTGGAAAATTGATGTTGTAAACTTGCAAGTTCTATTGCTTACTTTTGTGACTTTTCTCATTTTGTTAATTGTACTTTGACAATATTTGTAGCTTGCTGTGTTTCTATTGTACAAATTTACTTGTTCGCAATTGGAAGATATGATTTTTGGGTTTCTTTGCGATTTTCCATAGTTTGCTACTTTTTGCTTGTGTTATTATTATAGACTTTGAAAAAATATAAATAAAAACACTATGGGTGATTTACCCCGAAAGACGTTTTCTGATATTGATTCCGTACAATTGCGGTGATATCTTATTGGAAAATAACGATGATGCAAACATTGAAAACGCCGCCAATGTTCATATCATGGGTCCTATACAACTGAGATTTCCATATCACTTACTAAGGATCTCAACGTTTAAATTCCGGTTGATCAAATGTAGGACGCTGCCTGCCATCCAATCTTTCCAACTTGTAGCAGTCTGATCGGTGCATTTTCGTTACCTTGTACGGACCATCCCACTTTGGGCATAGTTTTTCTTTTGGGAAAAGTGTAAAAATGACCCTAAAAGATTGAGAAAGTGCAGGAATGACCTTGTAAAATTAGAAAGTGCATAAGTAACCCTAATTTTTTAAAATAGTGCAATTATATCCAAATTGAACTATTCTAGCATTGACCAAACTGATTCCGCCATTGACCGAACTAATTCTAGCATTTATCGAACTAATTCCGACATTGACCATTTGTGAAAGAAAAAAATACCCCTATTCCTTAAAAAATAAAATTAATGAAAAAAATAACCTAGGGTTCTTCTTCCCTTCATTATCTTCTTCTTCTCTTCATCATCATCAAACCTTCCATCAGCTTCACCGCCGCCATGCCACAAGCTCCGCCCCCGTCACCGCCTTGCCACCTCGTTTAACAAGATAGAGTCTACCGTTTATTTTAGCAAAATCCAAATCTTCCAACTCATTCATAAAATAAATCTAAATCTTCCAACCCATTCATAAACTAAGTCCAAATCTTCCAACCCATTCTTCATATCAAACAAAATGGCAAATGAAGAATAGATCTATCAAATTAGATTTCCGAGAAAATTAAAACACAATTCAAGAAACCTCAAATCGTACTCCCATGCTCTTCCGTAATTGGAGAGATTCAGGAAAAAAATTCCAAAGCCAAGGTGTGAAATGTGAATTCATCCAATTTTCCTAAAATTCGGTTCTTCGTAAACACTAACAATGGCGGCCGCCATAACAACCACCATCGAGCCTTCGACGAAGCCCCCATTTTCCAGACGCCGCTCCACTAGCACCAGCCATAATCGGACCAGGGATGGATACTCCAGCACCCACCACCACAGTAGCCATTGACGAATCCTCAATTTTCCAGATGCCCCTCCATCAGCACCAGCCGCAGCTGGCACCGGGGTTGATACTCCACAACCCGCCACCGCACGGGGCTTCCGCTTCGGGATGTTCATGGTCGCCAAATCCACCATCATAATGATAGAGAATATGGCCATGTTTCTTGTTGACACCATGAATACCCAAATGTTGGCTATATCAATTGAATGAAAACTATGACCTATTCTCTTTTGTATATCAATCTTCGACATCTCTCTTTACTTCCTCAATTTATAGACCAATTTACAGCTATGTTTTACAGTCAAATTTATGTGTAGAAGATGATAATGTACAATGTCATTCTGCATTTTAAAGAACCAAACATGTTTCCATTTCCATTAAACTTCTTCGAGCAACTCAGAATCAACATCAAGGTCTAATAAATAACATTAGGCCGAAAATCAAAGAAAAGCAAAACCTACTACTACAACTGCACTAATTATGACCACAATCATCCAAACACTAAACCTAAGGTTCCATGTCTTGCAATTCGCTTTCTCCAACACAGCTGCTTCTTCTTTTGCATCTTCTTTCAACTTGTGAACTTCTTCCTCCAAACCGTTGATTCTCTTCAACAATCCGGGAATCACCTCCACTGATTTGGGACACATTTCTGGATCTACCCACTCCCAAAAACCACAACCTTTAGCCTTCAATTAATATAACAACGAATACACAAGATATTTAAAATATATAATAATTCCACATAAGAAATTTGACATAAGAGATTAACAATCCGGGAATGCACTCTATTTTCTCAACTTCGGCATCCAGAAGAAAATGAATCACCTTTCCGGATTTTTGCCTGTCCAATATGTCAACAACTTCACCCAGAGCTCACAATTACATATCAAAATTTGAGATCGATGTTCAAGGCGCGCTCACTTCTGCGACTAACCCCAACTATTTCCAAAGCTTCTAGATCGCCGCTACGAGCCGTTGGAAGAACAAACCTGATTCGAACAGAGATTGTAGAAGGAGACAGCGGACTAAATCGTTGAATGGGATGATAGATTATACTAAATAGGGATTCTATTTGATGAACCAAAATGATGAAATAAATTAGGAAGGGAGAGGATTGAATGTTAAAAGAATTTTTTACCCACGAAAAAGGCAGGTTGACTTCAGAAAATAAAGGAAATCACAAATTGACAGAGAGAATAGACGAAAGTACAATGAACTGAGGAGATTCATGATAATGGCAGTGAAGCCAATGTTCCCAATGTAGATGATCATGTTGATGATGATGATGAGGAGACCAATGAGATTGACCATCCCGACTCTCCTGAAGTTAAACCAGCTCGTGTGAGACAGTCTACCAAAGATCAAAATCCTTCTATGAGGTACCCTTCTTCTGATTATAGTTTTCTTACTAATGGGGGAGAACCCGAGTCCTTTGACGAAGCTATGGATAGTAATGACAAGCAGTGTTGGATGGATGCAATGAAATAGGGGATGAAATCATTGCATGATAATCACACTTTGACCTCTTGAAGCTACCAAAGGGGAAGAAAGTTTTCAGGAATCGATGGGTTTACAAGCAGAAACAAGATTCTGGGTCATAAGAATCTTGCGAGTTAAGAATCTAGGTAGGAGAAATTCACGGATCAATTTTCCTTCATTTTTGCACAATGCACGGATTTTTAGTACTAGACTTCATGTTTCATTTTCACTCCTTGATGTTTCAACCAAATCTTGTGATATTTTTTATAACCCATTTTTACTAAAATCATGTATTTTTAAAGTTAAATTTTCATCTTTTAATGCAAATATTATTGTTTTCATGTTAAATTTCTGACACTTTATACATGTTGACACTAGTTAGTGATATTTTATTATGTTAATTTTTAATTTAATTTTATACTATCATTTGATTGACATGTTGGTTTTTCATCGTGTATTTTTGAAAGTTAATATCGATGTTTCTATTTTTCGAACATTAGATTCTTATTTAATGTATGCCTTGATGTTTCAATTGTGTGAATTGATTTTAAAAATTTTAACATTGATGTCTTTTTTTTCCAGTATCAGAGTCACATTTTGGTGAACACTTTGGTGTTTTAATTTACTTTTAAAATCAAAGTGTGTTTTTATTTGATGTATATATATAAAAATTTGGACAATGTCTTGCATAAGACCGTCTCATAGCGAGACCAAGGATGAATGTCCAATATAATGAAGTTTAATTACTAGGATCCAAATATAATTAAAGAAAGTTTGGTAGAGGAAGGAGGGATATGGTTGAAAATACCACTTTTTAGGGGTGTTGGGCATAAATAATTAGGGAAATAATGATTTCGGGTCAAAGAAATTCGCGAATCAAGAATCCGGGTCGGAGAAATTCACGAATAATTTGTTTCCTCATTTTCGTGCAATGCGCAGATTTTTACTACCAGATTTGATGTTTCATGTACAATACTTAATTTTTTCAACCAAACCTTGTGATATTTTTTCAAAATCCATACTTCACTAAAATCGTGTGTTTTAAAGTTAAATTTTGATCATGAATCTTTTGTTTGCATGTTGAATTTTTAAACTTTGTACATGTTGACTGGGAGGTTATTGTCGTACCTCTCAAATATACAATTTATAAGCTGTAATACTTCATAACCACAATTAAGTAGATAGTGGTAAATCGAGGTCGTCCACGAAGAAGAGGAATTTTCCTAAGGGTAAGGATGGATACACACACACACACACATATATATATGTATGTTTATATCCATCCTTATCCTTACCCTAAGCGCATATATATATATATATATATATATATATATATATATAAACAATTAAAGAGGGGGTGTTTAGTTTGGTTTTTCTAAGTTACAAATTAAAAAGACGAAACAACTTGCATATGAAGACAAGTATGCTAATCATGCAACAAACTAAGAAAAGAGGGTTAAAACACAAGTTACGAAACCTTGGCACAATTGATTTTCGCTTCCAAACCTCTTGTAGTTCATAGAAACAATCACCCATTTATTCATATTGATCACCTATTGTGAATGCTACACCTTCCATTTTGAAAATAAACATTTTGTTCTTCTTAAGAGTAATCTACAAAAGCGTTCAACGACTATCTGTAAACCTCACCAATGATCACTTTGGACAATCGTCGCCTAATGATATTTTATCAATGGCATCATGCACAAAACCAATGGACTTGATAACACCTACGAACATTCTACCAAATGTCTAGGCATTTAACCAACAAATGTCTTTGTTAGGATTAATATAGAAAGATCGACATTCAATACTTTCCCATTATTTCTACCTTAGGACAAACATGACTAAGATCGACATTATCACATTCATATAGCAATCTTAATATCATCTACACAACTAGAAGTTTTAATTCCATGTACTTGGATTTTATATCACAGAGATAATAAATTGTGCACATTTCCTAATTCCTAACATGTCATCATACAAACATTTCATATCCTCAAACATCTAATCTCATAAATGAAGCAAACTACCACATTCATATCACAATAAATGCATAATAATCAAGATTTATGAATGAGCAATAAAATCTTCCCACCACCTGGGCTTGGAAGTCTTAATCAATTGCTCCCAAGAGATAACTTTAGCTACTACAAATTATAATTGTAATATTGCGTAATCACGTAATAGGTGATTCATTATCATTCAGTATAAATTGATTTTACTAGAGAGTTATTACATATCTACAACTGCACTATTCTAGGTAACTAAATATTTACATATTTACTGTCTAATACATCCCCTCAGTCGGAGCGGAAGGAGAACCAATGCTTAAGCTGGATCAAAAACAAAGAAAAAGATTTCGTTGTAGTCCATTGGTAAATATATCAACATACTATTACTCAACGGAACATGAAGCACACGAGCAGAACCAACATGAACCTTCTCACGGACGAAACAAATACAAGCTCAACATGCTTGGTTCGTTAATGTTGAACTGGATTTCTGGACAGGTACACAGCAGAAATGTTGTCATAATAGACAAGTGTGACATGCTTGATCGAAACATGCAGCTCAAGAAGAAGGTTGCATAGCCACCTCATTTCTGCGACTGCATTCGCAACACCTATGTATTCGGCTTCTGCACTAGAACGAAAGATAGTCGCCTGACGCTTGGAAAACCAAAACACCAGGTTGTCGCAAATAAATACACAATAGCCAGAAGTCGAACGTCTAGAATCCGAATAGCCAACCCAATCCTCATCAAAATAAGCAGCGATCGTGTGGGACTTTTACTTGACCAAATGAAGTCCAAAATCAATAATACCCTGAATATACCTTAAAATGTGCTTAATGAGCTGCATATGATGTTCCCGAGGTGCATGCATAAATAAGCAAACATGTTGTACATCATAGGCAATGTATGGACGAGTGATGGTGAGGTATTGAAGACCTCCAGCTAGACTTCTGTATAGACTGGGATCATCAAGCAAAGGACCAACGGTGCACTAATTTTTGTACCAGTATCAATGGGCATCGCCGACTGGTTGCAGGATGACATAAAGGCCTGACCAAGAATATCCCTGGCATATTTTTGTTGTGATAAAAATACACCAGAGCAAAAGAAATACCCATAACATGATAAAGAGCACCAAGGTCGGTCATAGAAAATTCCTGAGACAGTTCAGAGATGATGTCGCGGAGAAGTGTAGTAATGGAAGCTGGGAGGACAATATCATCAAAATATAATACTCCATAGCAAATAACGATGAATAATGAATTGTTAGAAACATTGATCGTGAGGCCGCGGGACAAAACAAATGTACCAAATCTCTGAAACCAAGCCTGAGGTGCCTGCTTGAGGTCATATAAAGACTTTCGAAGACAGTAGGCTTGTTGGGGAGCTGGGGGATCAAAAAAACTAGGTGGTTGATACATATAAACTGTTTCACGTAGGTCGCCATGGAAAAAACGTTATTTACATCCAGCTAATGTATCGGCCAAGAACGAGAGACCGCCAAGCTGAATCACTATGGATGGTTGTGGGCTTAACCACAAGACTATATATTCCATCACAATCAATTCCAACCTATTCCTTTTTCCCATTAACCACAAGCCTGGCTTTATATCATTGTAGTTGCAACTTCCTATTTTCCCCGGCTTCACTTAAGTCCATATTCATGCGTATGACGACCCGATGTGTCTTGTGATCGAGTTCGATTGGGAGGTGGCATCTTTTGTCAAATAGGATCCAGAAGGGTGACATGCCTATTGGGGTTTTATATGCGATCTGGTAGGCCCAAAGCGCTAGGGGTGGGCAAAAAATTGAAAACCAAACCAAGAATTGAATAATCCGAATTCGAATAACCCAAAAAAATTAAAATATGATTTTTTGGATAACAGAATTGAGTGAACCGATTTTTGAATATGGTTTTTGGTTTGGTTTTGGATATTGAAACTCAATCCGAAAATCGACCCGAATACCGAATTGCACTTATAAATAAATTTATTATATATTAAAAATATAATTTTAAAACTCTAAAATTCTTATGGTTGAATTTGTATTGTAGTTGTTGAATTTTTATTTTAAACACTAGAGTTTGATGATGTAGAAATCAAATTATATAATTTTAAATTAGTTTATATATTTTTAGTACATTTTAAATAAAATTTTCCATGAATTTGGTTTTTTCGGTTTGAAACCAAATTTTAATTCGGTTAAGATAGTTCTGTTTTTCCAGTAATTTGTATTAGTTTTGGTTTTGAGTTTTTTATGGGCAAAACAAAATAACCCGGACTGAATAAATTGAAAACCGATTAAACCGACCCAACGTTCACTCCTACAAAGCACATCATCCAACCGGGCACTCCAATTATTTCTAGACGGGTTTACCATCTTTTCAAGGATGGCCTTGATTTCCCGATTGGATATCTCCACTTGGCCATTTGTTTGTGGGTGGTACGTGGTGGATGTCCTTTGGGTCACTCTGTACCTCCTAAGCAAGGATTCCATAACCTTGTTACAAAAGTGGGTTCCTCTATCGCCAATTATGGTTTGGGGGATGCCAAACCAAGAGAAGATATTTGACTTGAGGAAACTAATTACTATTGCCGCATCATTTTTCTTTGTCGCCTTAGCTTTGACCCACTTAGACATGTAGTCCACCGCCATTAGAATATCTGTGTTACCGCCGGAATCAGGGAAAGGACCCATGAAGTCCACCCCCCACACATCAAAAACCTTAACCAACATTTTTAGACCTTGGGGCATCTCATTTTTAATGAGATATTGCCCATGTTTTGGCAAGAATCACATGATAGGATAAAATCTCGGGTATGTTTCCACATATATGGTCAATAAAGGCCACATTACGCTACTTTCTTAGTGGTTATCTTATTTCCAAAATGTCCACCAATATCGGAGGAATGACAAAGTCTAAGGATGAGTTCTACTTCATATTCGGGAATACACCTCTTAATCTCTTGGTCGGTGCAATGCTTCCACAAGTCATCCCAAAAAATACTCTTTTACCTCATTTTCCAACCTATCCTTTTTTGCTTGATCATACGAGGGGGGAAAACTCTCCCGTGGCAAGATAGTTCGCTATATCGGCTTGCCAAAAATGTCTAGTTGTTACCCCAAATAATTATTCATTAGGAAATTCTTCCCTAATGGGTTCCAACTTAGGCTTCCCCTAGGTGGAATCCAGGTTCTCAAGGGGTGTCAATCTACTTAGATGGTTGGCCACCACATTTTCACTACCCTTCTTATCTTTCACTTCAAGGTTGAATTCACTCACAAGAATTATCCACCTAATGAGCCTAGGTTTCGCTTCCTTCTTTTTCATCAAATGGCAAAGTGCCACATGGTCTGTGTAAACTATGACCTTAGTATCTAGGAAATATTTCCAGAATTTCTAAAGGGCATATACTACGACCGATAACCATTTTTCTGTGGTGGATTAATTGCGTTGTGCATCATTTAGAGTTACGGACACATGGTATATGACATGTGGAACCTTCCCTACCCTTTGGCCTAATACTGCTCCTATATCATAGTTATTCAAATCACACATTATTTCAAAGGGGATGGACCAATTCGGGGGTTGGATGATAGGAGCAGTCACAAGCATCTCTTTCAAGGTATTAAAGACTTTCCTACCCCCATCATCAACAATGAACTCGACATCCTTTTGCAAAAATTGCACAAAGGAGAGGAGATATTAGAGAAATCCTTAATGAAATGCAGGTAGAACCTGGCGTGCCCTAAGAATGACTTAATATCCCTAACACTAGTGGGGTAGGGTAAGGATTTGATTGTGTCCATTTTAGCCTTATCCTTCTCTAGACCTTGGGACGACACTACATGACCTAGAACAATACCTTCTCCACCATAAAATGTCATTTCTTGGAGTTTAACACGAGGTTTGTGTCAATACGCCTTTCTAACACAAGTGCAAGATGATGTAAATAAGAGTCGAAGGAATCTCCATATATGGTGAAATCATCCATGAATAATTCAACAAAATGCTCAATGAATTCCGATAATATGCTAACCATACATCTCTGGAAGGTAACCAGGGCAATGCAAAGACCAAATGGCATGCTCATGTAGGCAAAAGTGCCAAAAGGGCATGTAAAGGTAGTGTTTTCTTGGTCTTCAGGATTGATGGCTATTTGGAAATATCTCCAATAGCCATCAAGGAAGAAATAATAAGCATGGCCAGCTAACCTCTCAAGCATTTGGTCAATGAAAAATAGGGGAAATGGTCCTTGTGAGTTACCGCATTTAGGCGGCGATAATTGATACACACTCGTTACCCACTTTGAATATGGGTGGGTACCAAATCCCCGTCCTTATTCTCTACCACAGTCACCTCGCTCTTTTTTGGCACTACTTGGGTGGGACTCACCTAAGTACTATTAGAGATAGGGTATATCACCCCGGTCAAAAGTAGCTTAAGGACTTCATCTTTAACTAATTCCACCATAGGTGGATTTAACTGCCTTTGAGGTTGGCGTACAGGCTTTGCACCCTCATCTAATAATATACTAAGCATGCAGGTTGAGGGAATTATACCTTTGTTGCCGGCCAAGGTCCAACCTATGGCTCCCTTAAATTTCCTAACCACCTCAATCAATCTACCCTATTGATCACTAGTGAGCCTACTCTAAATAATCACCGGTAGTGTCTTCCCCTCACCTAAGAAATCATACTTCAAGTTTTTGGGTAAAGGCTTAAGTTCGACTATGGGTGGTTCCTCTATTGAAGGCTTGGTCTCAGGCATCACTAGTTCATCTAGGTTTTTGGGTAAGACCTCTATGTGAGTCTCAATTTGGGGATCAACCACCCCCACACCCTTCACCAAGCTAGCATTTAGAGAACTAAAGAATGCATCATTAATATGATCATTCTCTAAAGCTACATTCACGGCAACCCCAAAAGTATCTTGCACAATATCATCAAGAACATCATTCACAAATGGAGGGGATTCCTCAGCAAGACAATTTATGCTCTCATACATTTTAAACTCCACAATGTTTTTACCCCACTATAAGATTATCTTTCTGGTATGCACATCAATTTAAGCCTTAGAGGCTTTCAAGAAGGGTCTCCGGTGGTCTCCTTTTCATTTTCCATATCTAAGATATAAAAATCAGTCTGGAATGTTAGTCTGTGCACATTGACCATCACATCCTCCACGATACCTCTCGGGTATGTGTTGAAGCTATTAGCCAATTGGACTACCACCCCGGTGGCAAGAATTTTCCCCAAATTTAATGATTTATACAAAGAGTAAGGGATAACATATCATAGCATCCTTAATCAATATTCCTTTAATCGTGCAGGGGATGGTGAATATGCCAGGGTCATTGCATTTAGTGGGAAGGTCATTTTGTACAAGGGAAGATGGATGACCAATAATTTGATCTACCAATCTATGTCTAGATTCATGTCCCAAAAAACATACTCCATTCATCCCTGTGTTATTGTCTTACCACAAAAAATATCATTTAAAAAAAATCATTACAATAGCATAAAAATAGTTTGTGAACAAAAAATTATTTCATTTTTTTAGTTCAAAATTTTGCCAAAATGGAAGTAAGACAATAATATAGGGACACCAAATAAGGTAGGTAGGATACAAATAGGGGGGCGGAGGGAGTAGCTCTTTAAAAAATCGACATTTAGGCATAAGATTAATTGTATCAAAAGTAGAAGGACTAACCTCACAGTGTCCGAGGATCTCAAAGGCTTCTTGTGGTGCTCAACTCCTTGCCTACTTCCCGATCCCTCCATAGAAGAGGGTGGCGGAGATTCCTCATCCATTATCTTCCTTCTTACCACTATTTGGCTCACCTTCCCTATCAACACACTTACTTGCCCCTCAACTCTCTCAATACTCAAAGAAAGTTGAATTCCCAAATCATTAACGCAAACAAATACTTGGGATTGGACCGACTCACTAGTTCTACCAAAATTAGCCAAAGTTCCAAGTATTTCCTCACATGTGGATTTGGGAATTAATTCCAAGTATTGGTTCCTTGAATTGGAGTTGTAACTCAAAACCGAATTGGGGGAGTCATTGTATGGGTACCATTCTCGCTCACATTGGCTTCGTGAAATAGCAATTTCTATTTCTCCCCCATATATGCTCAACCAAGAGCAAGACTCTATAGGATGATTATAGTAACATACCCTACAAAATATCGCTTGTTGAGCACTTTCTTTCCATATTTTTTCTTCGGTAAAGTAGAAAGAAATAAGAAAAATAATATACAAAATTCAGAATTTCAATTTAAGGATTCTTGGTTCACACCAAGAATTCAAGCAATACTTATTCCGGAATACAACAAACAAAATAAGAGAGACACTAACTACTCAATCAACTAGCAATGCAAGTTAACAGTTAACAGCTAGGCACGACCCAAGGGCATGAGCCGCCGGCTGAGAATGAATTCCCGATTTTCTGAGTGTACGATCGCGCTATCTTTGCTGGTCACCGGATGGAAACACCTTCTGATTGTTTGAATGGCATAGGCCATGTGATTCCTCGTGGACCGATGGCTAGAAGCTTGATTTCACCTTCTGAGTGATGCGGGTCGTGCATAACCGTTCTAGCCGCTGGCTGGGAGTCAATTTCTAGGCACGACCTGTGCTGCATACTTAGCCGCACAAGCTTGTTGAAGGTATGGGCCGTGTAGTTCCCTACGGCTGATGCCAAGGCACTTTGGCAGCATTCATTTTGGCTGGCACAGTCGTACAGTATTACACGGTCGTGCGAGTTATTCACTTGTTGAGCTTAGACTCCTTTCTCTTCTAAGCTTGATTCCATCTACTACCACATTTTAACTCATGACCTTCTGTTTATAACCATAATTCTGAATGGCCTTCTACTATCTACTACCATCCTTGCGAATGATCTTCTACAATCCACGCACTGCTTATGAGTAATATATCAAATAAGCTCACAAAACAAAATCTAGATGCTCGTAAGGACATGGTGTCCATTAGGTCTAATAAGTTTACAAAATTAAGAATTTAGGCAAGAAACCCAAAAATGGCTATCCAACCTCCTTGCAATGTAAACCCAACTAAACCTAACAATCAACCAAACAAAACATAATAACAAATGTGCTAAATGCATTTATTAATTGATGCTTTTAGGTGCAGATCAATAATGAAGGTGAAATAAATGAGAGAAGAAGGAAAAGGTACAAAACAAATTATCCGGGTCCTCCTCCCTCTATTATCCAATGGGAAAAAATGTTTATTTATACTAGGAAGGGAGAGAAAGAGAAAAACTCATGGTCAAATCCTAGTCAACCAAGATGGCATGGACCGTGCCTAATTTTTTTGAAATTTCCAAAGTGACCCTTGATTGGTTACAAAGTGTGTCACATAAAAGTGCATGAATGAGGCATCAACGACAGTTAAAGTGGTCGTGGGACGAAGGTTATGATTCTTCATCCCTGGCACCACCGTTGATCAGCATACCATAATGTACAACATTGGGTAATTATCGTGTTACATTTTAAACCATGTCCCCTTTGTAATGTCATCCAATATTACGGTAGCGGAATATCCACCGTTTATACTTCCTATATGGGATCTACTTTCAAAAATTGGTATGTCACTGGAACTGTTACACTAGTGCATCCGGTGTCAAAAATGAAATCATGAGAAAGAGATCAAATATCAGAAGGGTAATCAATTTTTCTCTGTGGTTCATGGAGTAGTAGTAGTTTTCGACATCGGAACATATGTCAGTTTTCTTTTAAAACATGTACATTAAATGTTGATCAGAGGTTAGTTACTTATCAGAATTCATCTCTAAAATTGTTGTCCCAATTTACTAATTATAAGGTATGTTAGTCTCCAAGGACGTGGCTATAAGCACATATTTACATCGAAATTGAAATCAATTTCCATAACACTTCGTGTAGTACAACCAAACACGATGAAGAACAATATCTGTAGGAGCGTAAGTGAAAGAGTTTATGGGAAAAAACTCTTAGCATTAAATTCTAAATTAACTACATAACATGTAATGGTGTATTAAAAATGAACAAAAGAAAATGGCATTGAAGAAGATTATAATGGGCATGACGATAAAGTCATCCTCTAACTTACTGCAGAGATTTTTATCATGTTCCCTAAACTTTGAGAGTGGACTTTGAGCGACCGAATGGTGCCGTCATTATATTCTAACATTCATCTTTGAGAAGACCTAACAGATGGCTAAAAACATAGGGATTCCTGAAGTTAGAATTCCATGCCAACATCACTAGGTCAGGAAGAGAGAACAACAACGTAATAATAAGGCCAGATGAAAATCTAACTCACATTCAATCCATTTTGTGTTCTCATAATCTTGTTGTGCCCATGTGAACTTTGGTTGGAGCTATAGTGTACCCTATTATTTATTTTTTGTAATTACATCCTTGTATGGACTCAATTTCACCTACACAAACTCGAACAAATGCATTTGACATTTTGAACAATGGACAGAACAAGAATGATGGTCTAGGGCTTCTCGCGAAACCTAAATTTTCATATAAAATGTAACAATGAAATCCTATGGGAAAATAAATTAATGCCATATGAAGATCTAACATGGGTTGCTCTATTCCCTTCACATTACATAGTGTTCATAAAAACGTACCTGGATGAATCTCTTCCTCACATCTGAAATCTAAAGAGATGACGAAATACCTTTGAAATGATATTGAGTGTCCTTCATTCATTATGAGTTCATGTAATCAAAGTGGTGATTTGATGCGGGGAAGGAAAATTATGTGGAAGAAGAACAATTGTTTAGATTGATTATGGGGATTAGGTTTCAGGGGCACGATTGGGGGGGGGGGGGTTAGGTTTAAATATATTTGAAATTTGGCTAGGAGATTCCACAGTTGTAAACCGTCATGCATCGACTACCAAATTAAATTATTGGTTGAGCTTAATATTGTTTCAATTTTGGAACATGTTCCATTAACTATTCCAAAATTGGAGTAGTGCTCGACATGTATTTCATATATAAACGGTACCTGTTGCGATATCGGGATTAGATCTATCAACAATAATGTTCTTCTCTAACTTTTTCTAACTCCCAACATACATCAAAATTCCTCATCTACTGCCCCTTTTAGTTCATGAAAACCAAGTTCAATCTTAAAAAATTGGAACTATCTACGATAGGCAGTTCTCGGAGTGCATTCAATATCAAAGAAGAGTTTGACCTCAAAGGCTCCTTTTGTGGCACAACTTAATTTTCCATTACAACTGGTGGTGGACGAAGAAGAAAGGTATCCTATTTTAAATCATAAAATATGAACACATCGTGGTCACGAGTGTCAATGGGAGGCCAGAGTAAGCCGCAAGTTCTTCAATGCAAAGGCATGGAAGTTCCACGGGCACTGGCTAGATCATACTCTAAGATAATTTTTGATTACATATTAGACCATTTTCGTCCTTCCATTTACACATTTACAACCTTGTTGGTCGTTGGTGCCTATGTCGGATTCACCGTTGGGGGTGTTTCGTTCTGATTAGGTCGTCGATCTTATATTTTCTCCGGTTGTTCATCGGTTACTTCCTGTCTCTCCAGTATTGGTTGTTATTCTGACCCTGACCTTACATCTGCTTTTATCCTCTCGGACAATCATCTCTCTTCGACTGTGAAGAATAGACATATTCCCAAAGCAGCCCGCAATCAATGCACTTCCCATATTTTTGGTTTCAATTGATAGCATTTTTCTGTGCCATGGCCACAATCCTTATAAAATTCACACTACTCTAATGAAGCCATTCTCCAAGTATTTCCCTATGTTGGCACAAGTTCAGGGTAAATATGTCGTTTGACAGCCAAGATGTTCGTCCTTAATTTTGTTGAGGGAGTGGGGTATAGGATTTGAAATGAGGCTTCGATGACTCTGATACCTTCTTCTTTTTTGTTGAACCTGTCTCTTCAATCAACCTTGCCGTTCTCTCTTCCGCTTCACCACCTTTAAACCTTGCCATATTTCTCCACCATATCATAGTTTTGATGGATGGTTGTTGACGTCTCAGCTATAAGTTTATCATACAACTTCCCATCGGTCATGACGTTTATATAGCCCCAGATTACCATCATATATATCCTTTTCTTGACGTTTAAACTCTTTTTCGTGAACCACGGGTAGAAATCTGACGTTGACTCATTAGGCTTTTGCAGAAGGTTCAAAAGATATGTTACTGTCAAGGAGAACTTCTTCTCTTCCCATGGAGATAACACCTAAGTAACTTGCACGTAAAATCTTCGTGAACATCTCATTACTCCATCATGTTCTGGTACGTCGTTAGGAATTCTCTTAGACCGGTTTCCCCTGTGTAGGTAGGCAATGATTCTGGGAGCTTCAGCCCTGGATTCCATTTGAATGTAGCAATTTGTGGTATGAACGACGATGATGTCGATAAAAAACTACTCCCGATCATACACTCAAGATCTCATCTATAATGTTAACACTCATATCATTGGTTGGCTTCTCTGATTTTGCCAGTATCTTTCCAAGGCTGGCTTTGGTGAATTGGTACAGGCCCCCCAGGTGCGTGGCTTCCTGTTAGAGAGTCACAGGGGAGGGGGCAGTGTTTTTCAAGTTGAAGGGTGCAGTGCCAACCCGATGTAAGGATCTGGTGCGAAATACTGTGGCAGGGCTATATGCCATGGTGGGCATGTTGTGAACCAAGCTACGGGTTGATCGCAGACAACCACTAAAGGCATTGCAAGGATGGGTGAGAGGTCCTGTCGAGAACCGGATTGTCTTTTTGGACGCCATCTGATCCTGAGATATCATCATGTGAGGTGGAAATACCATGTTGAGGGATGCATGTTGTGGCATCAGAATTTGTTGCGGCTGCTATGTGAAGCCTAGAGCTTTCCCATTCACAGTAGGATTGCTAATTTGGACGTTTATCGTGGCGAAGGCTTCGAAAAAGTGCCCAACTATGTTATCATTCAGATTATGTGGTGGATGAACCACATCTCCTGCAATCTAGGTCACTGTCGGTCCAATCTTGGTAACAAGGTTCTATATGGAAATCCTGAACTTTTAGACTTCCTTCAATCCTGACCAGAGAAAAGCCAATCGATGTTCCTCCTCCACGAAATCTTCCAAGGCCTCATTTTTATCATTAGGATGTGTCTCATTTGTGATGGTTCTCGTTGCCTCTTTAGCTGTAACAATAGACAATGTCTCTGTAGCCGCTAGTTACAAAGTGTTGGAAACAACCTGAGATGGTTTCTAGACAGTCGCACGACTCAACTCCTCATGTGGCTGACATTTATGTTGAGGTCTAGTTTTACAGCCATTAAATAAGGTATACTATTGTTGACAACCGAGTCCCACTGGGAATGCCAATTGATGTCGGATGGACACCAATTTGGTGATCGATCCTTGCTCGATAATGGCGACCTATGGATGGCAATGGGCAGAGTGGATACGGATCATAGTACCTCCATACCCATGGCGGATATATTATTAAAATTCACTCCGCTCCATCTGAATTGTGTGTTATTATTCTGGTAGTTGGTCAAAAAATATAGAAAATATACACTCCCTCCCCCCGTATTTTCCTCATGTCTCTCACTCCCACTCACCAAAACCCCCCGATTGTAGCGTCCCACTCCTCAAACTCCCCTGTCCCACTCCCTAAAACTCCCTCACTGTATGTGCTTTTAGTGTGGCTATGGTCTCGGCAGCATCTAAAAAGCGTGTTGTCGTTGCCTAAGCGAGTTGTGAAAGATAAAGGAGAGCGGTGTAAAAATGAAGAGAGGTTGGAGATGGCGGCCTCAGTGGCGGAACCAGGACATTATTTTAGGGAGGGGGGGGCTGATTTATACAGGCAATTTTTTTCGGGCGCTAGATTATGTTGGTAGTTTTTTTCCGAACACTCAATTACACTGATTTTTTTCTTCTAAAAACTTAATTCGATATGTTCAAACAAAATCCGATTAAATAATGAAGTGGGTATAAAATAATACAAATTTTACAAATACGACAAATCACACTTGCTATTATTCTATCTTGTTAATTAATGAATTTATAATAACATAAATAAGGTTCTAAAAACAAAATTAATGAGAAAATTAGTGGAATTTTTTTAAAGGAAAGGGTTGGGCATGAGAGTAGTTGGGCCAATTGGGTTAAACTCATTTATCAGGTTTCTTTTTATTCCCTTGGCGAGACCAAAACGACGTCGTTTCACTTATACTAAAACGATGTCGTTTTGTTTAATGAAGAAATAAAAAATCGAAAAATGACATCGTCTTCCTCATATCTCGCCGAAAAAGGGAGATGAAACATAAGTTTTGGGGGGGCAAAATCCATGAATTCCGCTGGCTCGTAGACCTAAATTCCGGACCACCAGATCCTAGGAGTGGCGACAGCACTCCCTCGCTTCCCCCTAGATCCGCATTTGGCGGCCTGTGTAGCTTGCAGGAGGAGAGGAGGCAGACTCATCTGCAATTTCATCCAACAATAAGTTGCTAACCAACACTTGCAATTTCATCAAACAAAAGAAACCCCAAACTAGAACTCTAGTGACACTGACACCTACAATCGGAGCCACCGCTATTCCGGCGGCGGAACCAGATCAAGAAACAACCTACTCCCCCATTCCTCTATTTGTGTCTTATTTCACTATTCACCAGTTCCTCTATTTGTGTCTTATTTCACTGTTCATCAATAAAGTTTATGCAATTTGCATTGAAAAAAAATGTACAAATGTAAAAATTATCCTATGATATATTGTTAGATTCATCGTAACTTATATTTTTAAAATATTTAATTTTTATAATTTATTGTTATACATAAATTAAAAGTGTGGGTCTCTTGAAAGACGGTCTTTCCATAAATCATTGAAAAACCAAGGTTTAAAGGGTAAATTAGAAAAAATGAAGATAAAATTTTCGAGTTGCATGAACCGGATTATAAAATTTATAACTACTACATATTTCATAATAAAACTTTAATATTGCAACAAAGACCTTTTACCTTTTATTATTCTAATTAAACTCCGTCTTTCCATAAGCATATGAAAAAACCATCTTTCTCAAGAATTTGCCTTGTTTTAAACCGCATAATTGTTAGAGGAGAATTTAATAACTAATACTTCATTTATAGCAACGAGATCTTTTAAATTTGAAAAAAAAACATCTCAAATACAAATAATTATAATATAAACTTAAAAATTATAACAATAAAAAAAATTTACGATCGGTCTAGTTGTTAGGTGATCTAACAAGAGATGCTCGCTTAATATTGTTATTGTCTATAATTAATTAATATAATATTAAAATAAATTCAATTTTGATTTAAGTTTGGTTACATTAGGCTTCGAATCTCACCGGAAACGAGATAGGGAGATTTTACTAGGGTTTCATTTAGGTTCTTTTAATTATTATTTTTAAAAAAGTTAAGTTTGGAGGATTTTAATATTTATTCCATTTTAAAATGTTTAAAAATATTTAGTTTGCATTTTAAATAATTCATATTTTGAAGAAAAAAATCAACATTTATATATTTTTTAATATAAAAATGGATAAAGTCCTAGTAGATCTTCTTTTAGACAGTGGTTTTTAAAAATTATCAAACAATTGCTATATCTTTTAATTTAAATATTATACTATATTTTAATTTAAGTACTCCATCCATCCCAACCCAAATTATCTTTCAATCATTGCACACTGTTTGAAACACATCTTTAACCATTAATATGTTTAACTAAGTATAATAAACAACAAATAAAATGTTACTTTATAGAAACTATATTCTTGTTCCAACGAATTCAACAATATTACATACAATAATATTATTTCTTATATATTTATTCAAATATGCAGTCAGACTTTAATAGAAATAGTATCATAAAGTATGTGGGTAATTTGGGCTGGGACAAAGGGAGTTTTGTATTTCTAACTTAAAATTTGTAGAGTCCAGCACTTGAAATATGGTTTTTCCACAACATATGGGAAAACCAATGTTTAAATTGCAAAATAGAAAAAATCAAGATGTAATTTTTTGGTTACATTAATCGGGTCATAAACTTATAATTACTGCACGTTGTATAATAAATTTTTAATATTGCAACTAAAACTTTTTCTCTTTCTATAATTCTAATTCTACACTGTCTTTCTATATACCTATAGAAAGACGGTCTTTCCAAAAAACATTGCCAAATCTATAATTTTAAAAATCACATTTAAACCGCTCCTATTATATATTTAACTAATATAATAAGCACTTAGGTAAAGTCAAGTGGTCACGGCAATGTGTCCAGTCAAGTGCAATCCGTGTTCGAATCCTCCCCGGAGTTGCATTATTATGACTTTGAAAAAAATCTTTATACAATAAACACAGTATTTAAGCGAGAAAATATATAATAATTATTTGATAAGTTTAGAGAATGATGCTGAAGAAATCAGAGTGGATCATTAAAAGATGACGTAAAAATGATTGTGTTCCAGAATAGCAGGTTAAAAGAATTTTGGACAGTTCACCATGGTCGTATGGTTTACGGTCGGATTCTCGAGTCGAGGTCATTAGAATAGTATTTAATGAGGACTTTGCACCAGCATAATTACAAATTACAGGCAGCATAAGTATATCTTCTATAAGCAAAAATGGTACTTGTCCCTGTTGCGCTTGAGGAATGGGAGAAATTCTAGCAACTATGATGAAAGTCCCGCGTCTCTTGAAAGAGAAGCTGAATCAGTACAGGGCACAAAACCCATCTGCGCCGCCCAACTCCGGTACCGGCGGCCTGGATGATGAACTCGAGAGCAACGGCGGCGCCGGAGGGCAACTAAACGCGCCGCCACAAGTACAAAATCATGAAATGATGTGGGGAGTGATGGTATTCGGGATCTGCCTTGCATGCGTGAGTGCAACAATACAAGCTCTTCAGACTCAAACTCCACTCCCCGTGGCTTCCCAGTTCGTCTACATTGCTCTGGTCATCTCCTGCACTGCATTGCTGGTGTCCATTTCTGTCCGTTCCAATGTCGGCAAGTTGTCGGCAGCGATGATGTATGTCGGCGTTTTCTTTGGCGCCACTGCTCTGATGTTGGCGCTCGTGGTTAACCTTTCCATCACGTTCATGATCCTCTCAGTTTTCTTCTACTTCATGGGCATCATCACCATCATCTTCATAAAGACCCAGCTTAACCCCGGAGAAGAAGAAGACTAAGGTGGAGGACTATATATGTACTCCCCACCTTAGGTTTCGAATGAGCTCCCAAAAATTACAAAATATGTTTTGTTTTGTTTTGATTATTTGTGAAGCCTTTCTTGCAGAGTTTCTAAGACAAAAACTTGCGCAGTATGTAGCCGTTAAGGTGTCGGGCTTTAGCAGAGTATGTTTCTAGCAGAAAATTTTAACAAGTTTCAAGTTCAATTTACAATTAAATAGAGAAAAATAAAGATATATTTAATTATATTTTTTAGTCAACATCTATTAAAATTTCATTGGATCATCGTCTTTTCACATACAAAAACTCCACGAATAAAACTTTTTGTGTTTCTTACTAGCTAGTAGAGTTCATCGGCACTAGCAAAAATTGTGGGACGAAATCATTCTCACCAAGTATAGATTCCATTCGCGAAGAAATCCATCATCAACCTTGAAATTGGAGTTCTTAGCTACATCATCCACCCCCACCCATCATTTTCATGTTATGTAGACAATTTAAGGAAGATAACTATCTTGAATATACGTTCTAATACAAAAAATATACATGACATAGTATTTACGCACCACCTTTTGAAAACTCTGCGATCTAAAACAAAGTTAGAAGGTGGGCCTAAGGATATGGTTTGTTTGAAATATCAAGATGCACGGTAGATGATTGAAAAGTGAGCAAATGTCTAGAATGATATATACCCACTTTTAACAGAATTTTTTCATAGTTTAATACCTAGTTTGTAAAATTTATTTTTAAAATTTATTGCATAACTTTTTCATTTATGTTTCAAAATTTTGAATTTTCAATTAAAAGTAAGTACATTTTGATTAAAAGCAATACCTACTTTTGTTGAAAGATACTATTTTGGAACATAAATATAAAAGTAAATAAATCTTAGTTAGGATATCAAATTGTGAATTTTAAATAAAAATGGATACCAGTTTAAATATTTTCTTGATTTGTAATGCCTAATATTTGTAAACTTTATCATTACACGTTTTATAAATGCTTGTGTGAAAATATCGATTACTTCAAAATCATGATGATGATACTCTTATGAAGTTAGAATTGGGTTGCAGTCCAACTCATTAAATAATATCTTTGGTTTGGCTTAGCCCAACGGGGTTTAATCATGTATGAGTCAATATTGTCATTTAATGCATATTAGGATTTAATTGTTATAAATATGAATGTATTTCATTCCTTTTCAATTCATTCACTATTATTCCTTCTTTCTCATACCAATGACCAACTTTATCATCAGAGGGTCTCCCCCCGAATTATTTCGGGGTTTTTGTCTTGTAGGTCACATACTAAGGATCCGGTGGTGTAGCTTTTTGACGGGTCGAAAACGCATCAATTGGCATGCCCATCGGGACTAGGGGTGGGAAAAACGGAAAATAAAAAACCGAACCGAAAACTGAATTATCCAAATTTGAATAACCCGAACCAAATTTAATATATGGTTTTCGGATATTCGAATTGAATAAACCGAATTCTGAATATGGTTTTTGGATCAGTTTTGGATATTAAATCTCAAACCGAAACCCAAACCGAATACCGAATTTTAATTAATTATATATAATAATTACATTTTAAAACAAAAAATTAAATTTATAAATAAATTTAAGTTGGAGGGCCAACGTTTATTTTTAAAAATTGTCCCAAACTCTAAAGCCTAAATAAGTTTGGGGTAATAAATAAATAACACAAGTTACCCTAACTAAATTTGTTGAGTGCTTGAAGGTGAAGGTGAATGTAAATGTGGAGTACTTGAAGTCTTGAAGAATGTGAATGCTTTGAAGATGAATATTAAAACGAACTATTTTTATTTAATCTTAAATGTAATACTAAAATTATTATGGTTGAATTTGTATTGTACTTGTTAGAATTTTATTTTCAAAACTTGATTTTGATGATGTAGAAATTAGATTACATGTTTTTATTTAATTTAATTTTAAATTAAATTATTCAATTTTAGTCATTATTTTAAAAAATTACAGTCAATTCAATTTATTCGGGTTGAATTTGGTTTCAAACCGAAACTGAATTCCGAATTCGGTTTGGTTAATTCGGGTTATTCAGGTCGGATTTAGTCTTGGACTTTTTATGGGCAAAACTGAATAACCCAAACTGAATAAACCAAAGATCGATTAAACCGAACCGATGCCCACCCCAAAGTGGGACACCCTCTTTGCTACATCCAACTATGAGAATTATGATTGTGACTTTTCTTAGCGCTATATTTTAAACGACCTGCTCAGCATTCGTACGCCTAGAGCGGCATTATCCCCATCTATATTGAATCTAAAACTCCGTAGACTTGATCGAGCAAAATTACTTTGGGCGTACCTCGATAAATATATAAATAGTACAACACATCGCACAATATATATACTACAATGCTAAACTCTTTTGAAGACTCTAAGAGCCTCAATGATGGAGCTTCATCGATAATTCCACCCATGAGGTAAATATTTATTTGCAAGATCATTAAACATCATACCATGAGTTTCAGTAGTCCCCCGCAAGACATGGAGCCCCTCCTCAGATAACTTGTTCTGCTCCACCATCTTGATGACGCAAGCTTGAAACCTCCTTGCTTCAACATTCGCTCTTAAGCGACCGACATTCGCTCTTAAGCGACCGACATTCGCTCTTAAGCGACCGACATTCGCTCTTAAGCGACCGACATTCTCTCTTAAGTGATCAACATTCGCTCTTAAGCTACCAACATTCGCTCTTAAGCGATCAACATTCGTTCTTAAGCGATCAACATTTGTTCTTAAGCGACATTCGCTCTTAAGCGACATTCGCTCTTAAGCGATCGATATTTGCTCTTACGCAATAAATTTTCTTTCTCTTAAGCGATGCACTCGATCTTGAGCGATAAACTTACTCACTCTTAGGAGACGCACCCGCTCTTAAGCGATAAACTTACTTGCTCATAAGCGAAGATTCACTTACGTCAAAGAGACGAAGTTCGATGAATACTCTTGTCCAATGGATGAAGGACCTGCCAATAAACGAAGTGTACATCTTGATGAAAAGTGAAAGATCGAAAAGATGGACGTGCATAAGAAAAGTTATGTTGATAAAACCAAGTTCAACTATTTCACCTGCGTCGAACGGACGAACTTCGACAATTATTTTCTTACATCAAATACACGAAGTTTGACAATTATTTACTTACGTTGAATGGACGAAGTTTGACAATTATTTACTTACATCGAACGGACGGACGAAGTTCGATAGTAATTCTTACGTCAAAGAGATGGAGAACTCACTTACATCAAAAGGGTGAATTACACCCACTCTTACTCACGTTAAAAATGACGAAGTACAAAGATGCTTACGATCGCATGTTGAACGCTGCCTTTGTTTATATTCAGAAGCGACGAAATAAAAGGCACTTTATAAACTGATTCGGAAAAAATCTATCGAGATTAAAAAGAAGATTCAGGTTTTACGAAATCTTATGCCAAGATTCAGGTCTAATGAAGTTAGAGTTGGGTCGCAGCCCAGCTCATTAAATATTATCTTTGAGTTGGCTTAGCCCCATAAGGTTTAATCATGTATGGGTCAATATTATCATTTAATGGATATTAGGGTTTAATTGCTATAAATATGAAGGTGTGTCATTCCTTTTGGATTCATTCACTATTATTTCTTTTTTCTCATAGCAATGATTGACTTTATCATTGGAGAGTCTTCCCCCAAATTATTCCGGGGGCTTTATCTTGCAAGTCACATACTAAAGATCCGGTGGTGCAGCTTTTTGACGGGTCAAAGACGCATCACATGAAAAGGTGCCCCAACAAAATCTCATGTGTCATGTCCTCCCTAATCTATGTTCACGAAACTACTCATAGTTTTAGAAAATTCTAGAATTCACTGGAACCATTATTGTACGTATTCCCCACATCCTTGGAATAAAACTCTAAGCAAATTGCATATATAATCCTACATAATTCACGAAATTGCACATATAACCTTATGGTAATTGAAAAGGCAAATATAACCCAAGATAGTTAGTGTGTGCGCAAATATAACATTTTTCGACAGTTTGGGACCATATTATGTTAAAAGACAAATGTATCCCCCTGTAAAAAATACAAAAAATGTTGAAATTACCTTCATATCCCTGAAACCCTAATCTTTTTCCTTCATTTTTTACTTTTCTTCGTCTTCTCTCTTCTTTTCTTCTCCCGCAGCTTCTTCGTTTTCTCTTCTTCTTTGCCGCCAAAAAATGGCTGATCGTGATCGCATCGCCGTCGGACACCACCATGTCCAAGTCCACCTGTAGCGCGACAACTAAGCTGACAATGTTCCAACCCCACAGAGGAGCACCGGCTCAACGGCGACTCAAGTCCTCACCGTCGTCACCCTTCTTCCCGTCTACGACACCCAACTCGTCGTCACCGGCCTCGACAATAATGGAAGATGGCATTGACACAAAGATCAAAGGCACGGTAAATTGATAGTTGGCTTTAATGGGGGTGGTGGGTTTCAATTTTTTGGTGCTTAGCTGAGCAGCGCCGAAAATGGTGGCGGTGGTGGCGATGGCTCTATGGATGGTG
>JAULKM010074468.1:0-11823 GCA_032355605.1 Rubia tinctorum
CCCCCCCCCCCCCCCCCCCCCCCCCCCCCGGGGCAACGAGAATATTGAAGTGGAGAAAGAAATTATGGAGCAAGGAGACAAAATAATTAACGGTGGTTTGGAAGCCCTGAAGCTATACGACCCAATAAGTATTAACGAGGAAGATCATATAGGTCCTCAGCAAGAGCAGGCCCAGCTTGAAAAAGGAAGGCCAGTGGGATCTGATTCATATATTTTGGAGATTGACCCTGTATCAAAAATAAGGAAAATCACTTCTTTCTAAGACACTGTTCTGGGCTAAAAAATCTGTGAGTTGAATGGCCAATCAAGTACAAGTAAACTACCGGGATACAATAGAGGGTCACGATGGGGTACAAGAGCTAGATTGGTACCGTCAAAATTAACCATCGCAACTAGGGCATTGATTGAAAGGAACAAGTTGCATAAAAAGGCCCGACTTTTCGGTTCCTAAAGATGGTTCTAATTGATCATAGCATTATGATAAGTGCACAACCAACAGAGGATGTTGTGGGGGGAAGAACACACTAAAAGGAAGCAATTGAGGGAGATTTAACGAACAATAATGCTAACGTATTAAACTGGGCGATGGAGGAATTCATGCCAATAGCAGGAAAGTTGTGAGACAAGAGAAAGAGGAATCTTCAGTCTAAACTAGGGGACATCGTGTTCCATAAGAGATCTAGGCACAATGCAGCAAATGAAGTAAAGCTGATCTAGGCAGTAGAGAAATTCCCAGAGATGGAACAAAGTGCGAGGATTGAGCAAGGAAAGATGGTCATTGTAGGAGCTTGCACATTCGAAGAAGTGGTCACAGTGGTGATGGAAGCATGAGAGAGAAATGTTGGCAGTACTTTGGTGGTTGTACCAAAAGACATATGAATCTACTCTGTTGAAACTGCAAAGGGCAGACATACCCTCTGACAGTAAGCACTCTCAACAATATCATTTCACATTCTAAACCCAATATTATTTTCCTCATGGAGACTAAGTGCAATAGTAGTAAGATCAGTATGTGGTTAGATAAGTCGTACTTTACTAGTTGGGAAGTTGTAGATGCTAGTGGTACCAAGGGTGGTCTCTAAGTGGCTTGGACACAGGAAATCCATTTAGGTGTAGCAAAAATATCCATTTTTTGTATTTTGTAATATCACTTCCCTATCCGGGGAGGAATGGAAGCTTGTTTTGCTTTACTGATATCTAGATAGAAGGAATAGGGAACACGTTTGGGATGATCTATTCATTGAGTTGTTGAACAACTCACTTCCCTTTCTGGCTACAGGGGATTACAACCAAGTCATGGGGAATGAAGATAATAGAGGAGGCAATGCTGTAACTGAGTAACAAACAGCTGCCCTAGAAAATTTGCTGCGAGTGAATAACCTCACGAACTACACAACTATGGTCACTAGTTCACATGGACAAATGGGCGGAAGGGCGATCAACTAATCCTAGAAAGACTAGACAGAGGGTTTGCAAATCAGACATGGTTTAATCTATTCCCAATATATGGGCTCAGGAACCAGCCAATGACAAGATCCAACCATGGGCCCCTCATCCTTAACACTCACTACCAGACAACGAGTATAAGGAGACAAGAAAGACCAAAGTTTGAATCCTTATGGATCCGTAGGAAGGAGGTTAAAGATATCATCAAAGACAATTGGCAAAGAGAAGGGAGCTACACTGGAAGTCATGGCTCACCGACAGCAAAACAACACTATATAAACACCATGGAGAAAAAAATTAGAAGCCACAATGTAGAGACTAAGTAACTGTAGCAGAGAAAACTTGGGCTGTCTAGAGAAAATGATTCAAAGAAAGGAAGGTAAAATCGATAGACTTCAAATAGGAAATGAGTTTGAAGCTGCGAATGCAAGCTCGGAGGAGCTAGATGACCTGCCAACACAACAGAATGATTTTTGGAAGCTGAGAGCAAACACAAAATGAGATGCAGAAGGAAATAGGAACACAAGTTTCTTTCAAAAATGGGCAAAAAAGAAGCAAGGGAGAAACAGAATAACGCAAATGAAGAACAACCAAGGAACATGGGTAGACGACCCGAGACAACTATGAGAGATGGTGGTAGAACATGTAAGTTCGGTATTTCTAAAGAAATCTGTCATGCCACAAGATGCCTAAGATGAGTCATCTGTCAATGTTGTACTACAACTTATCAAACCAACGTTCAACTCTGATCAGCAACGGAAACTATCAACAATGGTTACAAAGGAGGAAGTCAAAAGACAGTTTTCCAGATGGGAAAGTGGAAGGCACTGGGACCAGATGGAATCCCAGCAGGATTCTATCAACATTACTGGAACGGAGCTGGGGAGAATTTCACAAAAGCAATCCAGGAGTTCTTCACAACATGAAGAAAACTCAATGAATGGAACACAACTATTATCACCCCAATCCCAAAGACAAAGGTGCCTATGAAACCTGCTGATTTAAGACCAATTAGTTTGTTCAATGTTATATATAAAAATATTGCTAAGGTATTAGTGAATAGATTAAAACAAATAATGGGGTATCTGATCTCGGGGAACCAAGCTGCATTTGTACAAGGAAGATCAATAGTTGAGAACTCACTAATAGTGTACGAGCTAATTGACAAGGTCAGGAAGCAGAATAAGGGGAAAACAACGATCGCAACTCTTATGATTGATATGAGTAAAGCTTACGATCGAGTATCCTGGGATTTTCTAAGGAATGTCATGGGGTGGATGGGATTTCCAATTAAGTGGATAAATTGGATTATGGAGTGTGTCACACCGGTAACGTACTCAATTAAGTTCAATGGGGAGCTCTCGCAGCCTTTTTAACCCATATAAGGACTACGTCAATGATGCCCCATGTCCCCATTTCTGTTTATCCTGTGCCAGGAAGCACTATCATTTATGATAGCCTCAACACCATTCCAACGAGTGTGCAGGAGAATCCAATGTGGGATAAGAGTTCTATGGGTCTCAAAACTTATGCTTGGAGATGACTGTATCTTATTCTTCGAAGTCATGGAAGAGGGAACAAGGAAGCTTGCGTCTACACTAAATATATTTGCGGCATATTCATGACAGAGGCTAAATTTTGAGAAACCTTCCTTTCTCATCAGCCAAATGCAAATGAATTTACAACAAACCTGATTAAATTGAGATTCAATATTAAGCCAAACCTCCTGGAAGGGAAGTACTTAGGCCATGACATCAATTTCAAAGGTTCAAAGGTCAGATTGTTTAAAAGCTTACAGAGGAAGGTTATTTTAAAAACCGCGGCTTGGAGAAAGAGTGATTTGTCGATAATGGGCAGAATTACATTATGCAAACATGTAATCTGCTCCTTATCATAATACACTATTGGGACGTTTAGGATACCAAAACAGTTGCAAATGAGATTGACAAGCAGATGGCAAGGTTTATCTAGGCAGGAGACCCAAAAGGAAGAAAGATCCACTGGAAATCTTGGTCAAAATTATGCACATCAAAATGGCATGGTGGTTAGGGATGAGGTCTACGTTATAATTGAACCAAGCAATGCTAGGGAAGCAAGCGTGGACGCTTCTTTCGAATAAAGAATCTTTTTCTTGAAATTCTTCTTGGCAAAGTATTGCAAGAAGCAAGAGCTTTTACAAACAAGGCAAAAGCAAGGAGATTCATATGGATGGAGAGGGATTTTTTGGGGAATAGAGCTAATCAAAACACACCTCAAGTGGAAAATTGTGACGGGCAAAGCAGTGGATATCCAAAAAAAATTAGATACCAAATATGGAAAATCCAATACAGTACAAAACAATCATCCTGCCATTTTTGGGATTCAAAGTCTCCGACCTCATTGATGCACAAAAACCTGGTGGATACCGCTTCTCAGAGCACAGAGCACTATTTCCAGATGAAGCGATTAAGGAGATTCTTAAAATTCATATCCCAATTCGAAGTTTGGGGAGATGGACTACCTAGCATGAAATAAAGATGAGCTAGGAAAATACTCTGTCAAATCAAGGTATCACATAGCATGGAAAGCCAAGACCAGAGCTCAACCATCGTCCTCAACGACACAGCCAGATGATACCGCAAAATCAAAGATGTGGAAATGTCTCTGGAATACTAACATTCCAGAGCAAATCAAATTTTGTATCTGGAGGATGATTCAAGGGGTATGCCCAACAGAACTGAACCTTAGGAAAAGAGGGATGAAGATCTCCACACAATGTCAAATGTGTACGACATTTGAGGAAATAGTAGAACACATGCTATTTGAATGTGATCTAGCAAAAGGGTATGGAGGCATAGAAGATTGGGACCATATTTCAATTTAGGTAACCCAACATCCCTCAAGGTATGACTACAACAATGGTTTAACATAGCCCCAGAGAAGGAAGATCGAGATCTTGCATGTTTCATAATATGGGTCATATGTGCAACGAATGCAGCTACAATAAACCAAACACCGTTATCTTAGTGCGCGTAATAGATGAAATTGCAGAGCTAACTAGGAGGGCCACTAAAATGGACAGAAGGCAAGGATCAAACAATCTTTATACAGAGGTAGATCAACGAAATATCGCACAACAACAGGATACAAGGGAAGAACCACTCAAACATACTAGGATGGATGGGAATATAACTCTCATGTGGCTGAAGAAGGACATGTGTATAGATCATATCTTTCGGGACTGTACAATTATCACCACAGATGCAGCGTTCAGTTGTAGCACTGGAGAAGGAGTGGCGGCCTAGTGTGCAAACTCAAATTCACAGGAGGGATGGAGGGGAACAACAACTACCTATGCGTCCTCGGCGACACAAGCAGAGCTAGCGGCCATACTACATGACATGAAGCAATCAAGCGTCAAAGGGAATCTGCGATTACTTATTATGGCAGATTGTGACAATTCACTACGACATATCACCAACTACCTAGGAATCCCGCCAGACATCAGACAATTAGTAAGAGAAATTGGTATCCTCAGGATGGTGTTTTACAGTTTGTCAATACTTAAGATAGATAGACTAGCAGTCGCAGATGCGCATAACCTAGCACGATCCAATGTAAAATGTAACCCCCATCAAACAATGAATGAAAAGTGATCCACTGTATTTAAAAAATTTAAAAAAAGCCCGTTGTGACAACCAAGAAGACATGAGATGAGATTTAAAAAGACAAGCTTGAACTTACACACGCGACACATGCTACAAACACATTTACTCCTTATGTTGTAAAGTGTAAACAATATTTATAAATTGCAATCACTACTTTAGTATAATATAGTATTTTTTAAACAATCAATTTAATACATTTGTAATTAGTTTATATTTTTAATTAATGCATTGATTTTTAAATTTCAACATTTGGCTTTTCTAATCTATAACTTACAACTTCTATAATTAACCTTTCTATGTCTTATTTCATATAAATTACAACTTATTTAATTAAGGTTATATGTCTTATTTCAATGAAATAAATATTTAAAAATTTTAACTCATGATGAAGTCACAACGAATTTCTAACTTACAATTTTAACCTATATTATTTTTATAACAGTTCTAACTTAATATATTATACACTAAAAATATAACATTTAAAATATTCTTTGAGTCATTTATATTTATATTGATGGACAAAGTTTTAGGGAAGACCTTCTTTCCATATGCATATGGAGAGATGAAGTTTAATTAGAATAATATAAAATTAGGAGTTTATACTTTGCAGTAACTGCAAGTGAAACATTTGAGTTTTGATTAGAAATGCTAGTATATATTTAGAGTAAATCATACCAATCATATGTTTTACTTTAAATATGTAATGTTTATAACCAAAACTCAAATAGGCGTTTAAATTTATCCAAATAGCTTATGAACAGAATTTGACCTAGATTTTAATTGCTTTAACCAGCGAATTTTTCATATTTTTTTGGTAAAATTGCACTTGAGTCTCTGGTATTTCCATAACTTATGGAAATACCGTCTTTAAAGAGATTGACTCATATTGTTTTACTTATACTTAATTTATATTTGTATTTAATAATTCATTAAACAATGATAAATTTGGTTTTTCGACCGAACCTAAGCATTCAAACACGTCAAAATTCACCACGTGGGTGGATATGACACATCACAACAAGCATGAAACAATTGGGCAAGTCGTGGACCAGATCACATTATGACAGCATGGCACGAGGCACGAGGCACCTAGATTCTAGTACGACAATGGACCTCAAATCATCTGGCACACACGAACATGGCTAGAAGCCTACTCCGAACCAAGTTGATGTGATCTTAATTATTCTGCATTCGCTAAAGTTTACGGTCATACCTATGATGATGAACTAATCATGTACTTGTTGGACAATGCGGGTGTAGTTGAGAAACTTTTTGTCGATCCACGCTTTAGCCTCCGACAATTCCATAGTGTCAGAGAGAAAAAAAAAGTAAGATTATATGCACTGAAACTACGACAATTGATGCCCAGTTATATCGAGGTGATAATCGTCTAATCATCATAAACAATAAGACTTTGTGCATTGTGCATGTTCTGTGCGTTCGAGCATATATATTTTGTTTGTTTCATTTTATTTTAGTTGAACCTAACTAGTTAGTCAGTAATTGCTTCATCTCTCACAATGTAAGAAAACACAAGATTTATTGAAAAAATACAAATTAATTATTTGGAAATATTGTTTCATATCATATCAATTGAAAACTCCCCCGACACTTTTCATACTTCCCATGTATTGATTTCACAAACTTCATAATCAAAACACGCAAATGATGAATTCCAATAATTTCAAAAGTTACCTAACATCTTCTCTATCTCCATTCATGGTGCACCCTGATGTTCTTGTCACATACATCCCCATTACGGCTTCCCACACCCACCCCGGGATAAGATTTTGATAACTATTCAAAACGCTCGACATGATTTTCCTTTTTCACATTTTGATTCAGATCAACGCCACGGATAATTGACAGGATCCTCAAGTTATTTTTAATGAAGGAACGCTCGAACAACTCCGCAAACCACCTAATCAAGGGGTTTCTCTCCAAACACCGCACCAAGAAATGAACCGCAGCCCCAGAAAGGGTGCTTCGTACACTATAGGTCCCATACAGAATCTGATGGTACAAGTCCTCCATATCCCCATTCCAATTCCATATTCTTCTTCTCGTAATCATCTCAAACACTATGCATCCAGATGACCATATATCCAAGCTTGTAGTTCCCCATTCCACTGATTCCGGTAAGGAATGCATGGCAGTCCTCCGGTAGAAATACTTCTTAGACCCAAGACAACTTTGCAAGCCAAAAATTTGAGAGTTTGGTGCTTGTTGAGCGTATTCTTCTCGAGTTTATGACTGCTAGTTTCTGATTACATTTTCAATTGATGGAATGGATTATGCTTTAAATTGATGGAGACTATGCTCTAAATTGATGGAATGGACTGTTATATGTGATTACATTTTAAGTGGAGGCACATGTCATGCACAGAACATGAACATAGTTTTTGGCCCCTTAATTTATATAAGTGGGCACCAATTTATAGTAGCTTCAGTATAGTGTAGTTGTTTTTTCCTCTCTGATACGATCGAACCTGCAGAGGCTAACCCTCTTTAATAAGCATAATCTATCCACTCAGTAATCGTAATATTACAACTCCCACACAAACATCTAGGATCAATATGAACCCAAAGTTGCGGCTTGATGAAATGCTATAAACCTGGGTGACTCTTCCCAGCTACCACATTTTTTTAGCAGTACCATAATGTCTGCCTTCGGATGGAAAGGACTCTTGTTTTTGCTGCTTCCTTGGCTATAAATTAAATTGGTCAAGATAATTTCGCCAGGCAATCTATTTATCCGGTTTTCAGGACCTAGTTCCCCATGAGAAGACTGATATTACACATTGCAATAGGAGATAAAATTAATTTATTGTAAATTTAAAAACTAAATTAAATAAGTTTATAGTTTTTTTATAAATTTTATTTAACCCATTTCAATCAACATCATAAATTTTAGATCTTTTTTCAATATTTATTCAAACTTATCAATTAAGGGGCCAGAAGATATGTAAGTTCAGACATTCAATTTAGTTTATTTCATTCTGATTTAGTAAATAGACATTCAATTTCTCATTAGAAAAATACTTCCTCCATCCCACAACTATTGGCCCCTTAACTTTTTCAAAATCAAATTAAAAAAACTACGTGAGACGTGGATCGGGTATCCTGCGAAGAGGATACGTAAGGAAAGAGAATCTCATCAAACTGAACATGTCGTGAGACATAAATACGCCCAGTAGCCGGATCAAGACACTTGAACCCTTTGTGACGAGAGCTATAACCAATAAAAACACACGGAATTGAGCGGGGTGCAAAATTATTAGGCGCAATATCCTGCAAGCAAGGATATGCACGACAACCATATGAGTGAAAAAGAGAATAATCTAGTGTCGATCCAAAAACAACCTCAAATGGGGACTTGCCACCAAGAACAGAACTAGGCAGACGGTTAATGATGTAAACCGTGGAAGAGAAAACATCCACCCAATAAGGTATCAACACTGAAGAATGAAAAAGCATAGCAAGGCCAGTCTCTGTGATGTCACGATGCTTCCGCTCAACTCGATCATTCTTAGCAGGTGTGTAGGGAGAGGACATCTGATGATGAATGCCATAAGACACAAAGTGATCCTGCAAGCGGTGATTAGTAAACTCTGTGCTGCCATCTGTCTGCAAGATTTTAATCGTGGTAGAAAATTGAGTCTCAACAAACTTCTGTAACTGGAGAAGGATATCAAATAAATCAGACTTCCGTCTTAACGAGAGAAACCACGTGAATCATGAAAAATCATCGACCAAAGCAGCATAATAAGAGTAGCCCCCTATCGACAAAACTGGAGTCGGTCCCCATAAATTATAGTGCACCTTATCTAACAAGCCAGTGGCTCGTTTGTCACTTGTAGAAAAGGGCACATGCTTGCTCTTTGTCATCTGACAAGAAGAGCAACTGACAGGTGCATGCAAAATAGAAGTGACAGAGATATGACCTTGTTTACTCAACAACTGAAGAGTGGCATATGATAAATGACCAAGACAAGAATGTCATAGCTCAAAAGAAGCTTGGAGTTTTCTAGAGCGGAGCTCACCTAAAAAGGTGGAATCACATGTCTCGAGAAAATAGAGACCAGAACGATGATGACCTTTCCCCATTATCTTTCCCGTGTGCTTATGCTTAATAAAAAGTCATCAGCATCAAATATAACAATAACTGGCAAATCACGAGTAAGTTTATTAATGAACTGTAAACATATGGTGATTTGTGGAACTACAAGAACATCATGAAGACACAGTCTAGAAATATTACACTGACCAATATGAGAAATATCCAACGATTCACCATTACCCACACAAACAGAATGAGAACCGTGATAGGGATGCGCCTTTTCAAGATGGCGAGAATTAGAAGTCATGTGAGAAGTTGCGTTTGAATCAACAATCCATTCATCAAAAGAACTGCTACCCGCATCAAGTGAATGGGAGAGAACCATAATTGTTGTGTGGTGACTCTACAAATAACAAGAAGAAGAAGAAGAAGAAGAATGCTGCTCCAATAATGCCAAAAGGTTGCTCCAATATTGGTCAGTGGGATGCGTGCAAAGATGAGTCAAATGATAAATGGTTGCGCATGACTTCGAAAATAACAAGAGAAGAATAATAATGTAGGTTGCTACAATAGAGGTCTGGGCTGCGTGCAAATCTGGATCAAGAGGCGCGTAAGGCGCGGTCCTGATTAAATCCACAATGCAGGAGCGTGAAACTCACACGTCGTCTTCAGGGTTGGCGCGTGCAAATCAAGCGCTGGAGGAAAAAAATAATAATTCTGCGCAAATAGAACACACTGGATTGAGCACTGATGAGATTTGGTCGTTAGGAAGAGCGAGATCTGGTCGTCCGAGACAAAAACTGAACGGAGAAAAGGGTGAAAGCAGTACCGATGTTGACGACGATACCCATGGGAAGAGACGCCGAGAGGAACCATCGGAATAAGGTGTTAGAGTACGACCGGGAAAAGCTGGATTCGATAGTCACCGGCGACGAATATGGTCGGGGAAGGCAGTAAAGAAATGAAAGAAAGTTTTAGAGAGAATACAGCAGGATGCTACACTGCTCTGATACCATGTAAAACTGGATTCCCCTTGGTTAGAGATTAGAATATTAAGAGAATAAATAGAATACATAAAGGGTATAAAAGTAAATAACTAAGCCCTAATCTAGTCTCTAGAATCTTCTATTCTAACAACTTTGACCATTAATGTAGGTTTATATATATGTGATAAAAATATCGTATGAGATATTGTTAGATTCATCTTAACATTTATTTTCTAAATATCATTTTTTTCCCATTGAATTGGTATACGTAGCTAGAGATATTGACGGTAAAAAATTATCATTGAAGATCGTGAAAAATAAATGAGGCAAAAGTAATGAGACGACGGATTAGAATATAGCACAATAATCTTCTTCTACCAAGATTAAATGTGCTTGTTATGTTTGCGCGTGCGAGCATTATGATTTTATTGGTTTAGACACTGAACTTTTTGACTGGTCGCTACGGACTGGTTTAGTATTATGATTTAAATTTAATTGTAAAAGATTTTTTTGGCATAGTGATATAATGCTTGGTCATCACGGGAGCACCTCAAGGCTGCATGTGACGTGTACGGTGGAATGAGGTTTGGCGGTGGCATCATCGCTGCTGTAAATGAGAGTGTTAACAGCAGTGATGTATGGAAATGTGCGATTAAATTACCATAATCCTACTTTTGAAAATTGTAAAATGCGAAACAAAATTTGACTAATTAATTGTGAGTTAACTATTAAAAAATAGTAATATATGTAATTGTAATTAGCTTTTTTTAAGTTGAATTTAAGTTTTTTGTACTACTATATAATGTACCCCAGATTATGAATATAAACACACAATTATTACCCTGTAAATTATTCATGATATCAGAGCCTAAAATACTTAAATTTAAAATCCTAAAATTTTCATACCCATCGTCGGCCGCTGCCGATCACCACCGTCGGCCTCGCCGCCAATATTTGCTCAGCTGCTACTCCGACCGACGCTAGTTTTGCTCTAGCTTCCGTCGGCATTTCGTTTACACCAGTTTCCGTCGGCGTCTCTGCAACTCCGTCCGTCGGCGTCTCTGCAAATCTGTCTGGACGAAAATTTGATCGCCTGCTCAGGACAACCACGCGTGCGACATTCACGAGTGGGAACCAGAGCGCGTGTAATCATGTGTGTTTTGACAAAGGCGCGCCCTTCCTTCCAAAAGCGCGCATGTTCTACGCGCTATTGAAGATAGACGCGTTCTTCCTTCGAGAAGCGAGTGTGTTCCACGCACTATTGACAAGAGACACACCTGCATTTCCAGCGCGTGTAACCACGCGCCCAGCTGCTGCTTTCCATTTTCCCCGAAAATTTCACTTTGACATTTATTTATTTATTTTATTGCAAATAAATAAATTGTGTAATGGCTCTTTTCGCCAACGCCGTCACCTCTTTTCCAAGATTTGCGTCTGCGGCCTCCGGCTCCCCTGCCCGATATGATTTTGGACCTTTTCTGTCTGACGACCAATGAAGTACGACCCTTAATTTATTTAATTAGTTAAATTACCCCTCTGACCATGGGTCAAGTAAGCCTACATTACTTTGGATCCTCGATTCGGGAGCCTCATATCATATGACTGGGGACAAAAGTTCTCTGATTGACATTACTGCCGCTACCTATTCTATTAATGTTTTACTGCCTGATGGGTCTTTATCATC
>JAULKM010074479.1:0-10460 GCA_032355605.1 Rubia tinctorum
TAGGCTGGAATAGCCATCATATCCAGGGCTTTTGCTGGACTTGATGCATTTCAGAGCCTTAAAAATCTCCTGGTCAACTGGTTTAAGCAACTGTGCTTGCTGCTGAACAGTTAGAACTGAGCCTCTCCCTGCTATCCCTAGATCAATCTTCATTTCTGGAGCTATCTCCCTTCCCATAAGATTTTTGAAGAAATACACCAAATGCTCCTCAATGCATCTGCTGCCCTGTATGATGTCACCTCCATTTTCCAAAGAGACAATGTGCCCTTTAACACTCTCTCTCATTGTCAATGTTATTATCTTACATGTTCTTGGTTTGAATAGTATCAATAATTGGTAAACACTTCATTTATCTATGGCAGCAAGTTCTCTGCAAGGTCTCAATGTATTTTGTACCCTGCAATGGAGAACTAAGTGACCTTCCCCTCCCGACGTCGCTAATAAATCACGGGAGATCCACTAATTAAACTGAGATGATAGCGTTTCAAAGATAAGAATTTATATTGATGCTCATGTTCCTACTACTATGCTACCTATGAGGTAGATAGTGGCAAGACCGGGGTTGTCCACAGAGATGCTAGGAATCTAAAAGTTAACTACACACAGCCGCAATCTGGTCGTCAATCTGAGCACGTGTCAGTAATAGCTAGTATTGCTAAAAACAGGCTTTGGGGGGGGGTTGTCTAACAACTACTAGCATGCAAATCACAAGAGAATAAACTATATAACTTAGCACTTGGGAAGTATTTGTGTAACATGATCGATGTTGTTTCGATCCTCGATTCCATCACATACAAGATTTACAAGCTTTTTCTAGTGTTTACGAACGTGGTGTGGTCGATGGTCAACACTTCCCCACACTTGTCACATGGGGTGCACATGTAATCTTTCATCAACACTGCCTCCTTAATTAGGGGGGGTGCAACAATGGCCCTGCCTGCTATGCAAATCTGAATCTCCCCCGTACGATTATGTCCCGGGCACTACACCACTAATGCTTCTCCATAGGCCTGCAAAGACAAAGGGGGTGAAGCACCTTATCGATGGCTCTAGGGTTGTGTAATACTAACCCTAGTTTTCTACTAACGCTATCTCTATCAATAACCTTTCAGGTCAATTTTCCAGCTAAGACTAGTGTATGGTCGATCGTAACGTTGACTCAGCAACCCACATGTACACACCCATACGGTTCTGGACTATCGTTACCCCAAGCACATCTAGGTTTCTCTCCCTGGGGGGTTATGAATAAGTGCACCAACATGAAAGTAGACTACAGTGTGTGCCAAACTTTGTGTAACAAGCATGCAATTGATATGAACATGAAGAACAAGCCTACATAATAATCATAACACATAGAAATAAGTAGATCTAAGGAATCTCACAAAACAAACATCAATTCATGAATACAAATACAAACCCCAAGTTAATTAACTACTCTCTAAGCATTGAACCCAAATATTTTATTGGATTCAATACATTTGGGTAAAAGAAAAATAAAGAGAAGAAGAGAAAAGATTTTAGAGAGAATGAAGAGCTCCTTTCTCTCTACCTACTCTTAAGAGTGTAAAAGGAGTATTCACTTCCATCCATGACATTCATTGAATTAAATGACATAGATCTAAGAACTAAGAAAAAAGATAGAAAAGAGAAGAAAAACTCTAGAGAGAGGGGGGGATTCTCCTCTTCTTTCTACCTACAAAAAACTAGAAGTCTAAATTATGCCTACTTTTTTCCCCAGACGACTAAATACTCACACAGATATATATATAGAATTAGGGAATTGGGCCCAAAATAGGCCAAAAAAACCCTAGAAGCTGCAATTGATATGACCAGTGGAAAATGGCACCGTTTGTGCCATCGTTTAGCTTCGTGCTGACACGAGCCGCATGCCATGGCATGACCCGTGTAGCCTCGTGCTGGCGCAGGCTGACCGGTCTGGCACGGGCCGTGTTGCTTCGTGTTGGCACGAGTCGTGTCGGTTAGCACGGGTCATCGGCTGGAGCCCCATTTTGAACTTTTGATTGTGCGCCCCGTGTCGTTTGGTGCGGGCCATCTTCTAAAAGCACTTTTTTTTCTCAGTTGAACGGTGCGGGCCATGTCGTTCTTCACACCCCATGGGCTGGTCTTTGCATTTTGGAGTTAAAATGACACGGACCGTGTAAAACGCGCGCGGTCTGTGTACATACTTAGCCTCTGGAGCAATTTAGGTGACATGGGCCAGATGATGCCAAACGGTCCATGCCAAGGGGTTGTGGCACAACCATGCTGACCAAAATAGCTTGTGCCGGGAGGTTTTCCTTGTGCTGGAGGTCCCAAGCACAAGGCTGACCAGTCCTTCTCCTTCAGAAATTTGTTTGCACCACTACGGATGAACCGCTGCTCCGATTTGAGAGTTCTTGTAGTCTATTTTATATTTCTCGAGAAGAAGAATCCAATGGTATAGTTATGGACAATTATTATTCTCAGATTATTCCCAAAAACTCTGTACAACTCCTGGATTACAATTCACCGCTTCTTTGTTTTCCTTCTTCGACTTTTCTATCTTCTACCACATTTTGATTCATGGCCTTTAGTTTTGTACCATACTTGCGAATAACCTTCTACAATCTACTACCACCCTTGTGGATGGCCTGCTACAAACTATGCTGAATTGCTCACGAGCAACCTACTAATAAGCTCACAAAAGAAGATCTAGGCACTCGTGAGGACATAGTGTCCATTAGATCTAATTAAGTTTACAAAACTTGGAATTTAGATAAGAAAACCAACAACGGTCATTTAAATCCTTTGTAATGTAAACTAAACTAAAACTAGCAATCAACCAAACAAAACAGAATAACAAACATGTCAAATGCATTGCTTAACGCATGCAGTAAGGTGCACATCACTAAGCCACAAGGTTTGCTTAGCCACGGAATTAGGCAAGCTAAATCAAGAATGGACACATAAAATATCGAGTGATAAAAATGCTTGATGAGCGCATCATAAAAATGCACACTGTTGCAGTATGAATGCGATAAATATTTCAAGTATGTGGTGTCATCATACATCTTAGCGTCGTGGACAGTTTGAGGTTTCATGGCATTAGAAATACTGCAAGTTTGGTGCTAACAACGAGTGATAGACATCATCATCAACCACAATGTTTCTTAGTTCATTTGCATAACAATTTTATTTGCCCATCATAGGGTTGTCTTCATTCTATTGTCTTTTTAGCAGCTGACGATGTTTAATTCCTGGCTCTTGACGAGGCGTAACCCCTGACTCATGGAATTTCTTGTCCTTGTCTTTCATTTAATTGAGAAACTGGGCATACAATTGGTCTTTGTTAGCCTCCAGTAATGCTATGAAAGCTCTTTGTTCTTTTAGTTATTGGGAGACTCAGTATTATCTTCCTTACTGTCAATGCTATTATCCTGCATGTTCTTGGTTTGAACAGTAACAATAATTAGTAAACACCTCATTTATCTATGAAAAAAAGTTCTCTGTAAGGTCTCAATGTATTTTGTACCCTGCAAAGAACCTCTAAAGTTGGTCCAAGGAATATAATCCGATGATCAATTCAGTGAGATATTCCAATAGTGTACATAGTTTTGTCTAAGAATGGCTTCGTACCTGACTCTCCTACTTACAATCTTATTCACAGAGATCCCAAGTCTCATAGATAGTGGGATCCCCTAATTCATATTGTGGTGATCGTTTGTTTATTCCACCATCTTACAAGAGATCATGAGGTCGTGGTAACATTAGCTCCAAATCCGAGAGGTTGTGTGTTAGAGCTTAGTTGAACCATACATTTGGGCCTTACTGCTTAGCTATGATAGTCACAATACTGTCTTTACTTTATGGGCTATATCTATACAATAGCTCGGCAGAGGAATAACCATCCCAGAATCCATTAGAGCTTATCACGTCTATTTGTTACTCTGAGGGCTCTCTTTGATTCAACAAGAGGGTTACGCTATGAAATTGAACCTATTAATCTTCTTGTCTTCAAGAAGTGAAATAGTAATTTGGACCATCTCAAGGTTGCTGATTTTGTGCTGGGTTGGGCATGTACGAGCGGGATAATGAAATAAAATATTTTGAGATACGTCACTCTGTGCATTCCCCAAATTCATGGAATTTGGCATGTATAACAAAGAATCAGATCCAATGGTCGATTGGAATGTTCTTGAGATTATGTATGATGGGAGACCGTCGAAGAGTGATAGCATGGGTTCATTGATTGATTGATTTAATTTGATTTTTTAAGTACCATTAATTAGAATCCTATGCACATGTTTCTCAACTTGTTCAACATTTCTTGGAGAAGGGTTTTTAGCATAAATTAGAGAATAAATGGACAATGACCATACTTTTGAATCATATTTTTTTTATCAAAGAAATCATCAACGAAAAAAAAGCTACAACTTCTAGAATTTAAAGGTACATATTTGATTGAGATGGGTACTAACCTCTTTATTTTCTTGAAGCATCACTTGGGATTAGTTTTCTACTAAAAGCATCCCCACAAAATCATGTTTCCCCATTGTGATCAATTGTCCCTTGAATGTACTAATCCCAAAATTTTGGAGCATGCAATTATGATGAAGAATCATACTATAAAGTGAGTGAGGAGAAGATGAGCAGAGAAGATGGACGAGAATATGTATAGCGCAGACCGAAGATGATAAAAAAGTCACAACATTTTGCTTAGAGAATTAGTTTTAGACTGTTTTTTCTTTTTTTTTTCTACTGGAGAAGAACGTGTGAACTTAACCTATTTTGACATCAATAATTTAAACCATTTTTTGATTCTACATCATTATATTTTTGTAGTTTTTTTTGTTGCTAATTTAGATAAGGTTAATGTAGGAATTTAGAGACATTATATATGGTAGGGTGATTAATTTATCAGAGATTAAATTTATTTTAAAGAAATAATATATATAAGATTAATGTATGAATTTAGATGCATTATACATGGTAGGGTGATTAATTTATTACATATTAAATTTATTTTAAAGAAATAAAAAACTGACTAATTGGTATGGGAATAATCTTGTACCTAACTGGTAAGATATCGTCAAGAATCTTCTTTTGACTTTGAACTTGAGGAAACCTGAGAAAATTTGGAGGTGACCCTCGTTGTATTTCTGATATTAAGTTAGTAATCGTATGTATGAATGGTATTCATTAGTTACGTGATAATGAGTCATGCGACCTCTTTTTATGAACTTGACGATCCTATAATTATGGTCAGAATTGTTCTCGATATGGAATATGATTAATATGGTAAAGTACCATAGTAAACAAGAAATCAAATTCCTTATGGGAAAGCATCCTGCCGGTAGGGTCCAGATATGTGAGGTTCACAAGGCAATCTACTAACTATCAAGCTTAAGACATTTTGTCATAGTGTATTGCCCATGTTCAGGTGAGCTATGTCTAACAAGTTGGACTTATCTACTAATCCCCCAAGATAACGGCCTTGTTAATTCAAACTAACATTACATATTTTGATCTTGTCCCTCAATCAATATGTTGAATTTAGAGAATGTTGAGGCGTGAGAGATTAGTTGGTTAGTTGACGACCTTTGGAGAGAATAGTCGGGACCTTCATAAAGAGGCGTCCAGGCACACCCTCTGTGATGATTAAATTAGTATAGAACAACTTAGTGTGGAAGTCATACATGAATAGTTAAGTAAAAGAACATACTTCCAACGGGGGTTTAATTGTAGCTATACATACTACTAGGGTTTAGCTACAAGGCTTAGTTAGACATAATTGGGCTTCTACACTAACCTGGCTTATAATATTTTGGGGTGTATCATATTATCCCTGGATTAAATGAATGTGTTTCATATGCTTATTTAATCCCCAAACAAATGCCTAGTACAGTATTGAGAGTCCATGGGACGAGTAGTTGTAATTTACAATCTCTGACATTTTCTTACCTACCCTCGTCTTCTCGCCTTTGGAGGGAACGTGAGTTTTAAATTCCAGATGCCCAACACATAGGCCATTATTGCGTCTCTTCATTTTTTTTGTTTTGATCTGCAATTGGGTAAGACCTTTTGGGCACTCTTTCTTGTTTTTGAAATTTTTTTTGTGCATCTAATAGTTCATGTTGTCCCTAATTTCCCTTCTATCTATTTGCTTGGCTATTGGTTTTAGGGTTTTTAATTCTCTGGGACGAAATAACCTTACTTAGACAACTATTCACGACATCCTTCCCCCATGTCTTCACACCTTTCTGGGGAGCCGTGAGTTTTAAAAGTCCAACAGTCAAACCATTATTGCTTCTCCTCATTTTTGTTTTGATCAACAATTAGGTAAGGTCTCTTGTTTTTTTAAAAAAAAATCTTCGGATCTAATAGTTCATGTTGCTCCTAATTTTGTTTCTCTCTATTTACTTGGCTATTGGCTTCAGGGTTTCTGATTCTCCGGGACAAAATAATCTTACTTGAACAAATCTTCACGATCTCCTTCCCCACGTCTTCACAATTTTTGAGGCAGATGTAAGTTTTAAATACCTGATAGTCAAACCATTATTGTTTCTCTTCTTTTTCGATTTTGATCAGTAATTGGGTAAGACCTTTAATGTGCTCTCTCTTTTAATATTTTTTACGCCTAACCGTTTATGTTGCCCCTAGTTTTCCTTATCTCTATTTGCTTGACAATTAGTTTCAAAATATTTATTTTCTTGGAATAATATAGACTTACTCGGACAATTTTTGATTATCGCCATAACAAGTAAGCACATCTCACTCCCAAGACTTCTAATCTTTTACTCCACTAGTTCTAATCTTCTTACTGCCAAAATGATATGTACTGACATACTGATAAAATCGTTTTTATAACAAATGAACTTACTTCCTTTGTCCACTTATTTGTGACATATTAATTTGTGACACAATATTTTAGAAATTGTTTACTACGTGGATAAAAATGAATGATAGAGGAGTACTCCCCCGTCCCAGCAGAATTGGCATGTTTGCTTTTTCACGGTCTTCAATGATCATATTTGACCGACAATATCTCTAGCTACATATATCAATTCCGCATAAAAATTTGATATTTAGAAAATTTATGTTAAGATGAATTTATAAATATCTCACATGATATATTTATTATATGTATATTAATTTATATTAATGGTCAAAGTTTATCAAATTTGATTTAAAAATAAATAAACATGCCAATTCTGCTGGGACGGAACGAGTATAATATATACTATTGATTTTCATTAGCCCCACGTTCTTACCATTTTCATTAGTCTCTAAGACAATGAGACACACTCTTCTTCTCTCCGTACTCATTTCTTGATTATTCCAACCACTCTTTTTACTTTCATAACCGGTGAAACCACTCTTAGTGGTTTTATTTAATTTTATACAATAAAACTTCCAGTATCTCTTTCACCTCATCAAAAGCAACCCCAAAAAAATCACTCAATTTCTCCACAATAGTAGAAATCACTAAGAAACCATTTCATGGATCTCACTTAATTTTATCTCTCATACTCATTAATTTTAGCTGTAACATTTAATTTAAATAATTTTTTCAACCCAGAGTAAATTGAAATGTGAAATTTAATAATACATAAATTTAAAATACGAAAATAAAAAAAGAAATGGATTTGACAAAATATAACATGTGCAATGATGAATTATTGCGACTAGAAAAATTACAATCAATACTTAAATATGAACATATTGATCAAGTTTGACCAATTGTTACAAATGGAAAATTGAAATGTTGATCTAGTCTGACTAATTATTACAAACACAGAAGAAATTAAAAATAAAAACAACTAGAAAACGAGGTAGATGAAACCATACCGACAGCCTAATTTTGACCCTGCTCATATTGGTAAAGATGTTCTGTAAGGTCGTTTTTCTATTGGTCATGTTTAACTTTGTTGTATACTTCCCTCCACATGCCTCTAAAATGAGCAAGACTAGCATGTTGTTGTGCATTATAATCACCCGCTCCAACATGAAACTCTAACCTATCTCGTTCATCTTCAACTATCACGTTGTGCAACATGATACAAGTTATCATAATATTACCCAACGTGTCAAAATTTCAATATCGATCCGGGTTGCGAATCACGGAGAACCAAACTTGTAAAATACCAAAAGCACGTTCGACGTCTTTCCGATAACTCTCTTGACGTCTCATGAGTAGTTGTTATTTAGGTCATTTGGAGACGTATATGTGGGCATAAAGTCTGCCCACTTAGGATAGATTTCATCGGTATGATAATACCCCTGGTCGTAGGCATGACCATTGACTTCAAAATGAACCAGAGGAGCCCTTCCTTCACATACGTCATCAAACAACGGTGACTTGTCGAGAACGTTGATATCATTTTTTTTAATCCGGCCATTCCAAAAAATGCTAGTCATATCCATGTCGTATGAGATCACTGCTTCCAAAATGATTAAGGTGTGCCAACTTCTACCTTGAAATTAAGGTGTGCAATTTTTCCATGCCCAATGCATACAATCAATACTTTCAAGCATACTAGAAAACCCACGTCCACGAGCTACGTGCATAAGGCATGCAATGTCCTCTTTATTTGTTGGTCGGATGTATGTCAAATGATACACGACAATAATTGCCTTAACAAAATGGGACACCGTTTCTTTGACTCCTGATGCATTCATTTGGAAGGATTTATCAAGTTGGTCGTACGCACAACCGTATGCCAAATGGCAAATTTCCACGTGCACTTGTGGAGTGGCAAAAATCCTTGACTGCTAGGGATGGCAATGGTGCGAGGCAGGTACGGATTATGATCTCTTTATAACCATGTCCACCTAAAATTTTCATACTCATATCCGCTCCATCACCCATGACAGGTACAATATTAAAATCCATCCCCTCCCTATCGGGTATTATCTAAAATCCACCCCGCCCTATCACCCACTTGAGTCTCCATACCCACTTCAAATCCATTTACTCACCTCGTTTATATCTCCAAAAAATCACCTTAAATTTTACTTTAAAATAATAATTTTAATATTATAAGTTTAATAATTTTTACATGAAAATATTATAAGTAAAATATGTGCATTATAGATAAATAGTAGTTTATTATATAATAAATTAGTGTGTATATAATGAGCATAGTGGGGCGATTATGATCTAATATCCATACCTGACCCACTACCCATGGTAGATATCATTTTCATGCCCATACCCGCCCACCCCCTCCAAAACCACATCTAAACCCGCCCCAATGAGGTGGATGCAGGCGGACCTCCACCAAAACCCTATCCACTGCCATCCCTATTGATGACTTCATGCATCCGACCTTTGTTGAAAATAGGGACCGTGGTTGGCGACATCATCCACAATACGTTGAAATAAATGTTTACGCATACAGAACCTCTTTCAAAATTGGTGATCGCCGTACTTCCTTTCAGGGAGGTTGAGCAAAATATTGTTTCTGGATTGTTTCCTCGGCTGGTACACGATCTCTCTTGATATGCTTTCAAGTTTTCTTGGATAAGGTAGGAAGTTTTGAGCTCTCTTATTCATAATGGACTTGTACCATCGTTTTGTCATTTCCTGCAATTTCAAGGCATAGTTAATCAACTGAGGAGGAGTTTCATCTAACAAATGAAACCTAACTTGTCTAGGCGGTGGATTTGATGATTCTCCAAAGTGAAGGTTATCATCTACTACTTCATCGCTTTCTTCACAAACTTCATTTTTTAAAGAATTTTAAAAAAATGATATTTTAAATTTACTAATGTTTACACATAATAAATTGACATAGACTGGTTCACAAATACTAATTCAAATAAACTAATTTACATTAACTAATTTAAATGAAATATACTTATTTAAATTTGTTATTTAACGTAAACTAATATAGATGGATTAATTTAATTTAAATAAATTATTTTACATATGCTTATTTACGAATAAAGAATTTCAAAATAAAAATAATATTTTAAATTTACTAATGTATGCACATACTAAATTGGCATAGACTAATTCACAAATACTAATTCAAATAAACTAATTTACATATAGTAATTTATATTTGTTTAACCTAAACTATTGTAGATGGATTAATTTAATTTGATATTTTTATTTAAATAAACTATTTTACATATGCTAATTATGTATAAATAATTTCATAATAAAAATGATGTTTTAAATTTACTAATATTTACACATACTTAATTGACATAAACTAATTCACAAATACTAATTCAAATAAACTTATTTACATAAACTAATTTAAATGAAAGATGCTTATTTAAAAATTTTATTTGCAATAAACTAGTCTATATAGATTAATTTAATTTAAACATGCTAATTTAAATAAACTATTATACATATGCTAATTTACACATAAAGAATTTCACAATAATAATTTTTAAAAATTCAAATGTGGCTTACCATGAGGAAAATCGTGAATTTCAAATTGTCGACCCTGTTAATCACGTTTCGG
>JAULKM010074490.1:0-11823 GCA_032355605.1 Rubia tinctorum
TTAGTTTTTGTACATATACTTTTCCATATCTGATTTTACCTTGTATATCCTTTATACGCACTATATATATATATATATGAATACACACAATTATAATTATTTGTGAGTTTTACATTTTATCAAGTATATATATATGCGTATTAATGTATCAGGGAAAACAAATAAATGAAAAGCGCTTATTAGATTTTATCTGCAAATTTCAGTTCAAATAATGAAATAAAAATCTTTAGTTGGAACAAATGAAAATGAAAAGTACTCCATCTGTATCTTTATTTGTAGCACTGTAGGTATATATGTTTGGATATAGGTGAAGAAAAATGAGTGGATGAAACTGAACGTAGAAAGTAAAAAGTAGAATGAGTGGATGAAATTGAAGAAATTTTGCTAAAATAAAAATTGTGCCAATTAAAAAAATTCCAATTGGGTAAATGTGTCACAAATAGGAAAACAAAGGGAATAAAAACTTTAAGCGGGGACGGATGGAGTAGTAGTTGAATCAGTAAAAATAAACATCCCAAGGACATAAGTAATTGTTTGAAATATATAAGTGGTGAAAGTTGAATTTCGTCGATTTTATAGCATGGCTTTAACTTTTAAGTGGATTTAGTTATACTCCCCCGGTTTTCTAACATTGACTCACTTTACATTTTTTGTTTGGTTTTTTAACAATGACTCATTCCCCTTTTGGAAAAGTTTAGGTTATTTTCATCCACTCAGTTTACTTTTTACTTCTCAATACAATATCCACCACTCATTTTACTTTTCTTAAATAATGTGTCATTTTATTGGAGTACAATCTTAAGAAACCAGAGGGAGTATGTGTTTGTTGGATAATGTTTTTAAATTCGCTTCCACTTTGAGTCTTATTAAATCGATTATTAATAAAACTATCAAAGGGATCAATAGTGGATGAGAGTTGAATATTCAAAGTATTATATTTTTAAAAATTGAGAAAAAATAATGCTTTTAATGTGATATTTCTACATTTAAATAAGATAATTTAGAATACTAATTTATAAACATGAATATATTCTTATACTAGTTCAATTAATCTTTCAGCCTCACGAACGGGAAGCGGTAATTTCTGGCATTTTGAATATACATTGGATTCATTCATGCATTCGTGCGTCAACGGATCCATCTAGATTGAAGTAAGAAAATAGCATTATATATTGATAGGTTTATCTAGACATGATTAGTAGGTTTTTTTTAAAAAAAAAAAATTAGTAGGGGTAATAGTAATACAAAGATAATTTAATTAAAGTTATTGTACTAAAATAATTGAATTTTAAGTGGTTGACTTTCGTACTAGTTTTAAATTAATTTTTCAAAGAAGAGAGGCAAGAGGAAGCTTCTTCTTCGTTACACTATATTGCCAATTTAATCTCTTAACCTATGACATATTATAATTTGACCGCCAGTTTAATTAATCATGCTAATGACTTTTCGTGATTAAAATTTCTTTTCATTTTTTGATTAAGCAATTGGTCTTTCAATTAATCACACAAGTGTGCACAACTCGGAAATAAAATTTATAAAATCCACAACAAGATGTTGGTTCAGATTGGTAGATAGATGTAATTAGTTGTTGTAGTTTCAATCTGCTGATTTACATAGTCTCAAGTCCGATTTTGAGCACGAGTACGATGAGTTAACAGAATAAGATATGATTTTTTAAAAAAAATAGAATATTAGATAAATTAGAATCAGAATAAGAAATGAATACTCTTTCTAATTGGTTTTGTATATATCATTTTCCATATCCAATTCTATTTTGTATGCCCTTTGTACTCACTATATATATATGAATACACACAGTTACAATAATTTGTGGGTTTTACATTTTATCATGGTTCATACCCGCAAACTTACTTTCTCTCTATTTATAAAAGTTTAAATCTCTTGAAATTTTCAATTCATTGACCTAGCTTTTGAATTGCTCAGTTCATGAATCAATGAGTTCATGAATTTCTTCAATTCATTAATGCACGTACACCACCTGTCTCATTTCAATATGCAATTTAACTATTCATTTAGTCAAAAGTAGCTAACTTTAACCCTAAAACCGAATTTGTACTATATAAGTATAAATACTATTGTGTGATGCATTGTTAGATTCCTTATAACATATCTTTTCAAAATATCAAATTTTCACATGTTTTTATTATTCTTAGTGAAAGATATTAATGATCAAATGTTTTTCAAGTCAACTGTTAAAAGTTAAATCGCGAAGTTTGAAATTGGATGGAGTGAATAACCGAGTTTCTCAATCATGAATGCGAAGACTTTTATACAGTCATTCACTAATTATTTTAGGAAATTAACTCTTGACTTTATTAATCCATGAATTAACCAAGAATTAAATTATGCATTCATGAACGCAAAACTTTTGGTGTTTTTAAAGAAAATGAGGAGAAACCCAACATCTTTACCCCTCTCCCCTAGATTAAAAATGCGGCACATCGATTATTACCCCCACCCCCACACCACATTTTCACTGCAGGAGTAAAATTCCAAATACCTGCCCCTCAAAATTCTTTTATAAATAGCAAGAAGAACACAAAGTGAAAACCTCTGCACATTTTATAAACCAAGCTCCACGAAGAAGCAACAGTATGGGCAGCGAATTACATTTTGTTTTCATGAACTACGACCAAGAATACGACCGCCTCCGATCCAACAGGTTTTGTATTTTTTGCCCTATAATTTAAGTTTATATTAAATAGGTTTTATTTAATTGCTTTTGATTTTCATCTAATTTGCAACCAGATATCCCTTCTCACCTGCATTTCCACTTGGTTTTTCGATCTGTTTGTAAGATCTTTGATTCTGGTTTTGTTAATTATTACTAAAAAAAAGTAAATCTTATTTGTAATACTAAACAATATTACATTAAATTTGGACAAGTTCTAATACAAGAGGGGGAGTGCATTTTTTTTCAAACATCCAACAAAATCAGTATAGTTGTTATGGCCAACTGATCTGTACCAATCAAATGAAATACTAGGGTCGGAATTGAACACTATGACAGGGACGGAGTCACACGGGGACTGGAGAGGGTTTCGACCCCGTAAAGGAGAAAATTATAATAATTTAATGAGAATAATTATATATTTTTACCAATCCATTTCGATACGCTGGAAAATAGTAGAAGTAAAATTTCCTGTCTCTACCCATGATCTGCATAAACATCCACCTATGTTATTATGACTTTTTACTATGGCCAGGTGATCCGAGGAATCGGGATAGGATCCCGCGTCAACATCCAATAAAGTCGTTATAACTTTTGTCATGGCCAACTGATCTAAACCGAGTAATTATAATTTGGTTATTTATTTGTGTAGGAGCAAGAAAGGGGAAGAGGAGTTGCATATGTACTTGAGCAAGAAGCATGATGAATTGTTGGCAACAACGTTGGAGGGATCGGGCAGCTACCAAAAGACTCAGTCGCTGGTGATTGTCGATGCATTCGCCGTTCGAATTACAAATCGTCAAGCCAATATTCTTAGATCTGCCAAACAAGTCCGTCTCGTTGAGAAAAACCAAGAGCTTGCTTAGTCAAAGCCATCCTCTCTCAATCTCAAGTCAAGTCAAGTCAATGGCATTTATTAATAAAAAATATTAAAATGCATGGGAATTTGATTAATTCCAGTATTTATTAGTAGTAATACATGTATGGTCAACAGCAAGGTAATTTTGTTTTACCTATTTTTGCTGGTGTTGGCCATATTTGCTATGGTTCAATGGCGGAATTGGGGAGAGCCGGTGCGGCCGCCCCAAAATCCGGTGAATGAATGGGTAATTATATAATTATTATTTATCCGTCCCTCCTTAAATTCGCCCTTCCTCATGTGTTGAACTCCGCCTCGCCCCTCCGTCTCTCCTCAAAACCTGACCTAGTTCCGCCACTGCTATGGTTAATTATTTATAGTTAATCATAAATTAAGTGTGTACGGGTATGAAGATTGAATTGATTGATGGCTTCATAAGCATTTTCGTGTTACATTTCTGCATATTATTTAAGCTAAATTTGCTATGGGGTATCTTAAAAAGGACTATGTGTGTTTTATTTATTAGGAACATTAAGTTGAGAAAAAAATAATTGGAGAGGGAAATAAAGTCTCCAAATTTTGTCTCCTTAAAATGGCTACAATGTCAATTCATCATCCACCCCCAGCCACCCACCAAACAACGTCCTAACCACCACCATAAACACAAATGAAACTTTAATTTACATCAAATCAAAGATCCCAAATCGTTTTCAAAAAGGAAATTGGATTAAAATCCACATCTTCACTTTTGCCATTGCCATGAATCGTCATCTCCTTGTCTTCACTTCCGCCTCAGCCTCCATGTCAACGTCCTCGCTTCCACCTCTACATCGTCACCGTCTTCATCGTCCTCCGCATCTTCACTGTCTTCACCATCCTCCACGTTGCCAATGTTCTCGCCTCTGCCTCCGCATCATCACCGTCTTTACTTCCATCGTTGTCGTGAGTTGTAGTCTCCTCATCGTGAGTTCCCTATCGTAATTTTTGAAGGAGATTTTGAATATCAATTTTTGTTAAAATGTGATTGGACTCTCATCCTAACATACTTATTTCCCTAATATACAACATTTTCTGGGGATATACATGAATTTTAGATTGGTTGTATGAGTCGACAAACTAGAGACAATAGCAATATAAAGTTCGGACAAGTTGAAAAATAAACACGTATTCAATATATTACAAAAGGTAATCGAATGTGGTTATGTTGGAAAATCACATACTCCGTCCCACCATAAACTGTATAGAATTACTTTCACGATTTTCAAGAACATGTTTAACCGTTAATATGTTTAACTACGTATAATAACGGCAAATAAAAAGTCGATATTCAAAAACTACTTATTACAAAAATCCAAAAATATAATATTATTGTTTATATATTTAATCAAATATGTTATCAAAATTTGACAGTGTTAACTGTAAAATCAGGGGCGGATCCATAAAAAAAAATTGATGAGTCACAACTTAATTTGATGACTCTGTCTTTGAAGGCAGTGTTAAAATTTTGATAAAATTTTAAATTTAGATGAATAAAGTGGGTCAAAAATTAAAAATAAACCAGACCACTAATTAAAAATCATATATTAATTAACTAAAAAATCTTTAAAATCTATATATATATATATTTTAAAAAGGTAGGGCATGCACCTTGCCTATGAATAGATTTACCTCAGTTAAATAGTAAGTACGCAGCTGATGGGACAAGGAATATCACTGTACCACATCAAATATTTAATGAAATACAGCAATTTATGTTCATATTATAGTTCCCGTATGAAAATACTTCAGAATTCCAGAGAGAAACGTTCTACGGTTGATGGTCCACGCTCCTCATGAGAGATTCAGAGAATATATCCATTTTCAGCTAATTCCCACGCACACAGCAACAAACAAGAGAGATAAGTATAAAGGAAGGCACGTGATTTGATCAATGCATGACATGCAGTACATTAAGGATGGACATTGATCTGGCAATTGTTGGAGATTCGTACATTTCAAATTCAATGAATTGGAAATAAGTAGTTAGATTTTACGAGTTGGGTTTGAATCTAGATTTTAAAGAGAATAAATTTGATCGTAAGTTTAAAATATTAAGACCCAAACTTAACTGGAGGATTTATATAAATTTAATTATATACTTTACACATTTTCAAAAAAAGTTTATATACATATCGCAAATCACTTGAAAAAGGGCGCTTTATTTATTTTCTATATCAAACAAAAAAAATATGATTAGCAATTGTGCATTTATATTTTCAATACAATAAATATTTTGTATAACCTATATTAATTAGTTGTATGATTGTTAATTTTTTTTGGTACGAAGAATTTAAATTTCTTTCTTGAAAAATTAATGCAATAACGTATTAGACTAAATTTATTTTTAGGACGTGTATATTTCACTTAGTGAAAGCGAAAAAGAATAAGGATGGTGGACTCGTTTAGTTACCTTATATATCTGCAGTGCAACACTTATCATCATATGAGTTTAAAATTTTCAGACCTTATAAAATGTGATTAGATTCACCGTTCTCTACTAATTGCCTTATTTAATATCAAATTTGAATCTTAATAGACCCGATCAAATCCCAACCCATGCCATCCTGCTGCACACAGATTCCATTCTTTTCATCATCAATTATAAAAAGTGAGAGATGTGAGCAGAGGCATTGTTGTACTCCAAGGTCCACCTCCAAAGTCTCCACTATACTCAGTGCACATCAATTATTATCACGTTATTCAATACAATTATTTGACCGTTAATATGTTCACCCATGTATAATAACGATAAATAAAAGTGTCGTTCTATTATGTGCATACCATTTCTTTCCCAAGGTTTATAAGAAACAAATTAAAAGTGTCGTACGTGTATACATGCATGAACTATGGTGGTGGGGTTCATCCCTGCTGGTGCCTTCACATGCATCCCTCCTCCAAATTCACACTCAAATAATTCAGACTCTATAATAGCATAACAAGTACTCCACTCCCGCCCAACATAAATTGCATAGTTACTTTCCAAACACTATTCTCTATCAAAGTTTGGCTTCATATTTGAATATATATATTTATGAGTAACAATATTACCATAGGTGATATTGTTCAATTCGTCGTAACAAGTAGTTTCCAAATATCAAATTTTTATTTACCGAAATTATACGTAAGTGAAGATATTAACGGTCAAACATGTTTCTTGAATAACGTGATAATGATTGCCCTGCAAAATAGGCTGGGACTGAGGGAGTATAACATTTTAAAAAATACATAGAATAAATTTCATAAGATTCAGTATGATGTTAATCTAGTTTACGTACGAACGATGCTTTTCAAAATCAAAATAACACACTTCTGACCATCGAATTTCAAGCCTACAAATCAAAATTGGAAGAGTATCCCATACAACATATAAATTACTACGCGTAGAGTTGTAGATGTTCTTGCAAATCAACGTCAATTTAACAAAATGATCGGAACATTAACATTCTTAGGATCATTCATACCTACTAGGAGATGCCCTGAAAGATACCGAAGAATCCCGATTCGGGTGAAGGAACTTCTCGATTGAGAGGAGAGAGGATGATGGAGGGAGAGGAAGAAATAAGGGAAGAGAGAAAATTGTGTGAAGAGAAACGAGTGATGGTGGTTTACTGCAGCAAGATCATTATAAATTTTTTATAAAAAATTATAATTAATTCAAAATTAAAAATAATTAATGCCTGACCCTATAACTTAAAGAATCAGGATCTCCCATAAACTGATCTAATCGTTTGGACAATTTCAGGAAACGTTTCTTTAAAGAGGATGAGAAAGCAAACAAATATCAAAATTCCAGATGATGGAAAATTTAATGTCACTTTCGGAAAATTAGCACTGAATACAAAAGTGTTTGATAAGACACATTTTCATATAAAATAAATCTCTCTGAAAATTAGATCTATAATCACAATTTTTTTGTTAGTGCTAATAAGATATGCACGTCACTCTAATTCTACATGTGAATTCTTCTACACTTACAAACGTCAACACCTAAAAAATAATAATAATTTTATAAATATAAAACCACATAATTACTCAAATTGGCTAGCATTTTCCACTCTTCCCAAAGAACTTTTCCACCAGGCATTTATTCAATACCGGGGACTGAATTTCATGCTATAACAGAAGCCCTTGAGGGAGAGTGAGCAATGAAAGCTATTAATTGAATCCTCCAGCCTCTTCTCCACAATATAATAATAATAATAATAATAATATTATTATTATTATTAACAACCCTGAGTTATCAATGTAGCAACCAATAATTTCAATGGAATTTGTTGGTTCATATCTCATGGATTGAACAATGAGTCCTTTATATAAACCTCAAGAAAAGATGCATGGACATTATGTAATAATATAATCATAGTGGGTGTCAAATGTCAATAATATGGTAGGGTATCCCATATCTTCTCTACCTTTATTGCACGGCAATATCAAATCAAATGGAAAAGGGATACGATCGAAAGGTACTAATTAAATCAACAACTTGCTTTTAATCCAAGCCAAAATATTGGGAAAGACGGTATTTCCATGAGATTATGAAAAAGCAGAATTTAATTAAAATAATAAAAATAAATAAAAGGTCTTAGTTGCAATATAAAAAATTTATTATCCAATGTGTAGTAGTTATAAAGTTTATAACCCGATTCATGCAACTTGGAAATTTTATCTTCATTTCTTTTAATTTACACTTTAAACCTGGGTCTTTCCATAACTTATGGAAACATCGTTTTTCACGAGACGGACTCTTAATCCAATGACTTTATTTAGTTCGTGACCCTTCGAAAACTCAATAGCTTATTCTTTGTACAAATATTTCATTTAGATCTTATCATCGTAATTTCGGTGAAGCTGAGAGTCAAAATGTAATTTTAAAATAAAATAATGTAAATTTCACGTGTCTAATTAGGCCCTGTCCTGTTGGGTTTATTTGGTACTTAATTTATTTTAGAGAAAATGCATTTTTAACCCTATATTTTGGACGATAATGCAGAAATGACCTTGTAAAAATCTGAAAGTGTAAAAATAACCCTAAATTTTGTAAACTTAAATGTCAACTGTCAAATTGATAGAAAATTGGTGAAAAGAACACAATACCCCCGAGTTAAATTTTTTAAAAATAAATAAAAATATGAAATGACCTCCTTACCCCCAATCCCAATTCTCCGCTCCCATTTCTTTCCTCACCTCCTCTCTTCCTAACACCATCACCGATGATGCTGTTTTATGTTACCGTCGCTCAAACCAACGGTAGCCGATGACCCCACCCCTATTCAAACCGCCACCGCCACCGCCCTTCTCCTCACCGACGTGGACGTCAACATCGTTTCCTCTTCCGCTTTGTTTTCGATTTGAGGCGAGGAAAAAAAGACAAGATTATACAAGGTGAGGGTGAAATCGAAATCGGAAGCGGAAGCGAGGGATTTGAGCGGCGAGAGAGGGGTTGGAGTGGTGATGGGGTATTTTTCGAGGGGATTTGAGTGGACAGTGACTGAGGAGGATTTGAGCGAACGAGGATAGTAGTAGCAGCGACGGAGCAAACGAAGGCGAGGGATTTCAGTGGACGGAAAGAGCTATTGCGGCGGAGCGGTGGTGAGTGGGGGCTGGGGTTGAGCAGGGGGACATGTGGTGGTGGGGGAAGGTAGTGGTTAGGGTTTTCAGACGGTGGGGCTGGGTTCCGGGCATCAGGCCTGGTGATTCCTAGCGGCGAAGATGGTGGTGGTGAAGCAAGTGGTGGCTGATCAGCAACAGTTGATGGGCAGAGGTCCGGTGGCGGAGGGTGGGGATCCGACGGCGGAGCGGCGGAGGTCCAGCAATGGAGCAGCGGAGCAGTGACAGAGGTGTGTTTGATTAGGGTTTTTTATTAAAAAGCAAGGCACGAGGGGTATAATCATCATAAAAAAATTTCAGCCTAGGCGTATTTATGTCTTTTTATTATTGGTCAAAGTCTGACTTACATCGGTCAACGCCGAAAATCTGCAAATGGGTGAAACTGCACATTTTGACTAAAAGATAGGGTTACTTCTACACTTTCAGATTTTACAAGGTCATTCCTGCACTTTCTCAGTTTAATAGGGTCTTTTTAAGTTTATTTGTATTGAATTTCGTTTACTAGTATTGAATTTAATTTATTGGTACCGATTTGAATTTTTTGTTAGTTTATTTTTTCAAAAAAAATGAAAAAATCGACTCCCAAAATGATGTTGCAGTTGTAACATATTTTACCTTTAGGTTTATTATTCAACCACTGCCTACGAAAAATACAACTAATATTTATTTATTAATTTTTTTATTTCAGTGTTGAATTTTTTAGTGCTGATGATTTGAGTTTATTAATGTTGAATTAGTTTATTGGTACTGAAATGTGGTGAAATTAAACCCAATTAGACAGGACATAATGGGTCGAGTTGATTAGTTGTTTTAACTTAAATATTGTATTTTTAGTTTAAATTCTATATTGATATCGTAATGTTGATAAAACTAATAAAATTTCAAATGATATTATTAAAATTTCTATATCAATTGACGATACTGCTTTTAACTTTCTTTTCTTTTTGAATAAAACCACCTAAGGAGGTGGGAGGAATTTAATTAATTGGCTCCCCAAACTTTAAATAAGTGATAAACTACAAAAGATAGCTATAGTTGAAGAGGAGATGAATACAAAGAGATGCAACTCTGGTGAGTGATAAGTTTACACTTTTCCACTCTAATTTGATATGTTACCTGTTGGTGTATTACCCTGTTCATGAACATGTGAAATTACGAAAGGAGATGCGAGGTCATGAACTGAAGAACTGTACACAAAAATGGCCAAGGAACAGACATAGGGTTCTTTATAAAATTCAAAGCATCCAAGCAATCAGTTTCAATGGTGCTAGATCCAAATCCTATACCCTTATGAATTGCTATAATTTCCGCATGTAAACTAGATGAAGATAATAGCGATGCCAACGCCATATATATATATATATAATTCACGAAAGTGCACATATAACCTTGTGATAATTGAAAGTGCAAATATAACCCTATATACTTAGTGTATGTGCAAATATAACTTTTTTCGACAATTTGAGGTCGGAATTAGATGAAAAGTCGGTTTTACCCCTAATCTGGTGTGAAATACCTAATAAACCCTAGGGACTTGAAGAAAATTAGTAAATTTTGAAACCCTACCCCCTTACACAATATCGACCTCGTTCCCCCCACCTTCTTCTCCACCGACCTCTTACCCTCTTCCCACACAGCTGCCGTTGCATTATCACCGCATCACCACTGTTTTACACCCCCCTTCCACAGAAGAGCCCAACCGAGAAGCCCTATTTCTTTGCCGCTAGTTTGTTCATTTCCCAATGGGCTGTGAAATCAGTGGTGGAGATGACTTGGTGTGGCTGAAATTTTTGGCGAAGGCACGGTGGAGTTCGGCGGAATCACGGCGGAGGAAAGGCAGAGTTAGGATGGACCGATGGCGTTATGCGTTGGGGATATGTAGTGGCATCTCAGGGATAGTAGCTGTGGCTAGATGGTCGTCGGTGAAGCTCAGATTGTTGGAGGTGGAGCTGTCGCGGTTCAGTATTTTCCGGTGGCGCGTGGTGGATCTGATGTTGTGTCCGCCTGCTCGGGCTGGGCGGGAATAATCTCCTGTGAAAAGTCCATCGGGGCGGAAATATGTGACGGTGGTGAGTCGACGAAAGCAGCTGGGTCTTCCGTTGTGGCTGAGATAGCGCGGGTGCTCCGGTGGTTGGGCAACAGTTCTTTGCTGGACCGGCGGCGTCGCGGGCTGGGGACCAGCGGCAATGGAACAGGGCTTCTCGGCTATGGGTAGCGGGATGGAAGGGGTGTGGGTGGTGGATGCAGGACACTTGTGCAGCTTCAGCAAATTTTTAATTAAAATCTTTGTGCTTCCACTGTGCGTGCTTAATTAATTGTGCTTTAGCTGGTAGCGGCAGGAAGGATTTCCATTCTCAACACGGGAAACTTCTGCGTATAAACTGCCTTCATACAGTTCTGGACAGAAAGGGTTTTATTTTCGCTCGGGATGTATGTATACCCCCGACTCATATTTGTTACTTTCTATTTAAATATTTCCTAATCTTTCAATTGGGCTTTTAATCTGAATTTTCTGACTTCCTGTTCTGTTGGCTGACTTATGGGTATCTGATACTCAACTATAGCCTTCTTCTGTGTTCTCTCTTTAAATAGTTATTATTATAGGTTAATTAGATAAAATGATTTT
>JAULKM010074501.1:0-11822 GCA_032355605.1 Rubia tinctorum
ATTAGTACCTCATTTATTATCCCTATGGGCATCGACCACCTAGTTGCTACAAACAAGGGACACGACCTTCGGAATAACTCTATGATTCCTACAATATTAATAAGATAACCGACCCACTCGCCGAGTAACTCCCTACCGTCCATAGACCAACCAACCTCTCAATTACATCTAATTCAATCCAAGAATGCAACAATCGGGAATACAAGACCTTTAGCATTTTATGTTTGACCAAACATACATAAAGAGGAAATACTCCCTGATGCGAGGAAAATGTCGAAACTTACATGCAGAAGTTGGAGTATCGGAAGAATTTACACAATTTCTTAATTTTCAATGCCAATGTCAAAATTTGATGATATCCTTTTGTTTTTCCATGTGTAAATGACATTAAGAGATAAATCATGGTTTTGTCACGAGTCTCGTCAGTTTTGGCGAAATTCATTAATTTTGAGGGTCAAAATTACATTTTTTTCTTGGAGGAAATAAAAAAACTTCATTAATAACCAATTAAAAATAAGCTCAAATTATAGTTCCTCATTCTAGAACAATTGCGAAATTTCAAAACAAAGGTAATAAAAAACAAGTTTACTTCAAAAATCAAGGTTTGGGCTAACTTCATAGTCAATACCACATTTCTTTGGCCAAATAAAATCCAAAAACTTAACCCATCACAGTTAACCATAAAGCTTTTATTAGCCCAACCTTTCATTATTTTTCACCCTTCTTGTCATGCCTTAGTTCCCAATAGAGTAAAAACTGATTTACAGCATTATCCTAGGTAGAAATTCCTCAGTTCCAACATAATCCCAACCATCAATCCCTTTCCAGAAATAACTTTCTATCATCAACCCGAATTCCTCCAATACTTTCTTCTTCTTCTCCTCAATAGTCAGTTTTTTTCCTGAAAAATCCTCATTCTCCTTTCATCCCAAACCTTATACAACATAGTAATATACAGCCCCAGTCTAGTATTCTTTCGCCTTATCATCAAACGCTCCAATTTTTCCCTCAAATCCCTCATGTCCTGTATCTCAGGCAGTTCTAATGCTTTAATCAAATTCTTCACATAATCAGTTCAAAATTATGTTTAATATTTTTCAGCACTTTTTCGGTTTCCATAATTTCGGGGACTTTTAAAGTTCTTTGTTAGGATATGGTTGTAATTAGGATATATTATTTATTACATTATTAGGGGGCTTTTGGAAAAAATGTTATTTACATTAATTTTGTTTCGGAGTTTTCTCCATAGATATTTTAATTTTTGGTTTTTCTTTTAAATTAATAAATATTAAATTTTTATTCTCGGTATTTTACGAAGTCAGTGAGGTTTGAGGGTCACTTTATACTTTGCATCACTCAGGTTCATTCTCAAGTGTAGCACTATATTATGCAATAATCTCAATTAGTTTTAAGTCCTAATTTTAATCATGAAGAATCTCAATCATAAATAATAAAGCATGAGAAAATAATGATTATAGAAGCATTAATAGGATTAATCTAAGAATCTCAAAAATATGTAATTAAACATGTTAACAGATGCTCCAAAGAGATTCAACTGACCTAAACTAATCAAATCGATAACATATTTTATTTTGAAAGACATAAATGAGATGAAATCAATGAATATAGATGGGAAAAGTACAAAGGATAGTATTCAGATCCACCTCCTCTTTCTTTTTCCAAAGAACAAAGGGTTGCTTTTATGTGTAGGAGGATAGGAAGAAAAAAACTACATTCAAACCCTAGTGAAATTTTACGACATGGATCGTGTAAATCTACACGGTCTGTTCCCTCGGTCTTGATCTTGGACTAGATGGAAGATATTAAGCAGCAGGGCTGGGTAATTTTACGAGTTTATTACCTGAAGCGTATCTCAAGCCTTATGAGGGCATGGACCATGCAATATTGCACAATCTGTTTCCTATACGTAGCTTCCAAGCTCCCCCCCAACTTCTGACCAGCAAGGTCCATGCCATGGGGCACGGTCTATGTCGTATAATCAACTTCCATACTTGGCTATAAAACTTGGTCTTTTTCTTCTCTTTCTTTCTTCCGATCAAACCAATCTTGCTTCTACCACTTTGCCTAATGGCCTCCAATCTTCTACGAACCTTTTAATAAGTCTTTTATCTACTACTCTTCTTGTGAATGGACATCTTCGATGAAGGTATCCAAATAAGCTCACTAAGCAAGTAAAATTGATAAACTCATAGAGGTTAACACGTTCGTCTATAAATGCTCACAAAATAGGCAAGTTGGGGTAACTAATCACAATAGGTGATTGTAACCCTATCATGTAAAAAACCTAGTAATCAAACTAACCACAAACAAATAATGTAAAATGGGGGTCTTAGATATGCTAAGAAAACATCAAAACCAAGTCTCATTACACCTCCAACATGCACGTTAATCACTATCATAGTCGATGGTTCATGTACAGGAACCCTATACAAAGGATTCTCACCGAAGTCAACTTCCCTCACTTTGTCGATCATAAGAGATTGGTGCGATTTTCCCTAGTGGTCAACAAAAGGGAGATGAATCCTCCCATCCTGGATTCCAAACCAGCAAGCATTCTACAAAAATTTCCCAACATTTGGAGACGTATAAGGGTCAAGAATCCCTCTACACTTCTTTGGAAGCATGGAAGAAATCACCTCAACCACCTGATTCTTACCATGGGCTACAGTATGTCGGTCGATCTTCCAAAAACAATCTTGAAATCCCTAGTATTCATGACCTTGTCAAATAATTAATGGAAGAGCTTCCTCCGAGCTTCTTCTTCAGCAAAATGTTAAAGCTTCTTGATAGTGTCATCTTGAGTGGAAAGAGTAGAAGAGGTAGTCTGTAATCTCCTCTCTACCGACTCTGAAGCACCCCTCTCCGACTGAAGTCTCTATATCTGTAACCTAGGTTTCAGTAGCCAGGGCGATGTCAGACTAAAATTCCTAAGAGAGCTGAGCTAGCATTGACAAAGTATAAGCCATATAAGAAAGGGTATGGAAATATAAGAGAAAGGCCAGCCCTAGATGACAAAATACAAGAAAGTAGTGTTACTCGTGCATACCCTAGGTTGAGAAGTTCAGGGAAAGAAGTAAGAAATTCTTGGGATCAACACAACTATAGAAGGGGTTTAAGTTAGCAAGCAGGCCTTCTTTGAGTAATGGGGTCTTAGACATTCATCCTCGACATCGTCAAAATTATAAGTAGCTAAATAGTCAACATTATTGATTTGGGAGCATAGACCGATAGACGATTTGCTAGAGCGGAGTCATACCATCCAAAATGGAGAGAGAGGAACTCTTTGAGGGTTGTTCAACAGTTGTGGATAGGCCCATTGTAGAAAGAGATACATTTTAGACCCAGTGGAAAGACTGAAAAAGCATGACAAGTACATATATGAAAATATAGCTCAAGTGGTACCTAGAAAAGGTTAAGCTACCCTACTACTAAAAGGAAAATAGGCGCAGTCACTAGAAAAACCTCCCGCTCTGACGTAACCAACGAAAACCTCTATTGGCCAAACATACACTATGCCTATGTTCTCTAACAATTTTTTATGGTAAATTTTGTTTCCCTTTCTCAAGAAAAAGAAGGGGTTGGAACAAAGATAAATCCCCCTCCCGACATAGTCACTGCCTTACAAGGACAAGCTGGTGGGAGACCATTTTTCTTGCAAAACGTAATGCATCAGTAGAAAATGTCAGCATTGCAAAAAAAGCTTGGAGAAAAGGAGGCAGCTTACAAAACAATTTCTCATAATGCCTCGAGAGAGTCTTCTGGAAAATAAGATTCGGCGCTTGAAAAGACGGTTGAGGAAGTTGCCGAGAAAAAGAGAAAATTAACTTCTGGTGTATACCTAGCCTATAAGCTACAAGCTGCAAACTTTCAAGCCCATCCCAATATGCAACCAAGAATAAACGAAGGAAAAAGGTATAAAATTCATCCCAATATCCATGATTAATTACGATCAGTTAAAGGCAAAGACATTTTCGAAAGGATTCAGTCATAGACCGAGAAAGATGGAATCGCGACCAACACATAACCACGAACCAAAATTGTAGCGACCATAATTCAAAAATGATACAACCCACGACCTTAGACCCGGGTAAAGTGGAGCCATGATTATTATCTCCTATAAATACAAGAAGAGCAACACTGGCTCAGGGCAAGGAGACTAAACTGAGAAATTTTAGTTCTCTGAGGAAAAGACTTACTAGATCGTCGGAGTATTTTCCTCATAATTACTTCCAGGATTAAAAGAAAAGATATTTCACTGTGAACAACGAGTACTTTACTTGGTCGGATTACCACATCATTTTAGCATTGTTCGCATCTTCAAAAAAAATTCGTTTCATAATCCTTCAAGTAAACAATGGTGTTCACCAGAATTGAAAAAAAACCACAACCATCAAAAGCAAGAACAAAAAGTTGGATGCAACAAAAGCATGCATCTCATCCAAGATCAAGCATATGTCCCTAGTAGAGAAATGGAAAACAATAAGGAAGATATGGAGGATGATGAGGAGGAAGCAAAATCTCCTAAGACAAACTAAGAAGGAGAGAGGAGAGCATTCGGGGCAATCTTAGAGGCGAATAGAGAAAGCTTGTACAATCAATTCTTAGCCACGCTCAATACAAAATCCCCAAGGATAAATAAAATACCATGTCAAGGGCATGAGAGCCTTAAGAACGAGGATGGGTTAAGGGATAGAGTGGCAGAAAATGATGCAAATAAATCACCGTTGGCACCGTATCTTCGAGACTTTAATATGCTAAAAGACTTCAAGCTTCCTTTGTATTTTAAAATTAATGATGGAACCACGGACTAAAAGAATTCTTTCATTCATATCAAAACAGCATGAGATTTTGCGATGCGGAAATTGAATAGGTGTGCAAGGTTTTCCCTATTTTCTTATCAGGAACAACAATCACGTGGTAGGAAGACTTGCAAAATGGAAGAATTAATCTTGGGCATAGTTGTCAGACTTATTTTTGGGCTGCTTCTATCAGAAGCAGAAGTTCGCCAAAAAATTGCAGACCTAAACAACATAGCTCAGTGAAGTGATGAAAGTCTCGCAGAATATCATAATAGGTTCATCACTAAAATTTTGCAGGTTCGCATTCTGTCATTCCAATCCTCTTTGGGTGCATTATAGGGATCATGCAATCAAGAGAAGTGTACAAGGAAATCACAAGCCTGAAAACCCAAGAGAGTTGCAAAAAATGTTTGAGCAATATATGTGCACTAAAGAAGAAAATAACCGCAAGATAGAGAGGGAGCGATGGGTGAAAATAATGATGGAAGATCCACAGGAAGGATTTATGAAGAAAGGTAAATGAAACATCCCTTTTAAGGGAAGCGAATCAGGGATGTAGGTTGCATCATCCCAAGAAACACCTCTGACAAAGTCAAAAAAAGAATCATGACAAGCAAACAGAGAGTTATTTCGCAAATCGGCACCAATGATAGCACCTCCTAACAAGAGATCCAGAGAATACTGATGTGCCTTCCACAAAGACCATGGCCATGACCTCAAGTATTACAGTGATTTGAGAAGACAAACAAAGGAGAATCTGAGGAATGACTGTTTGAGCCAGTATATGAAAGAAGATGGGGGAAGCCGGTACAACAAAACCAACAAAGTAGGGAGCTCCGTGAAAAAAAACCAGAGTGTAGCAAACACACAGAGCAAAAATCAGAAGATGACAGCAGCGGTGGATTATGACGAAGACATGGAGACCGAGGCTCCAGAAAGAGTAATTATGTATATACATGGATCAACTAAGTCGCTATCCAACAATGCTTGGAAAACCAAGGCATTATATTCACCACCACAAGAGCCAGCTGACAAGAGCCTTCATTCGGATGAGACAATCGCATTTAGCGAAGAGGATGTGGTTCCCAATACTTCACCTCATAATGACCCAATGGTCATTATCACTAAAATTGGAAATGCATTGGTTCACAGAGTATTTGTGGATGATGGGAGTGCATGGTTGAGATCCTGTTTGTTGATTGCATTGATAAGCTAGGGTTCAAGCGAACTGATCTAAAGAAGTCCACATCCTCACTTGTAGGATTTAGAGGACGAGCACAGTCACCTTTGGGTATCATACAGCTGACTGTTACCATGGTTGAAAGTGATAGAAATTTTACAATCATGTGCGAGTCATGGATGCACCAAGTCCATTTAATGGCATCATCGAAAGGCCCGAGATGAATACAACGAAGGCGATATGGTCCCTATACCACTTAGTAATGATGTTCCTGACCCCAGCGATAATCGCAACAATAAGAGAAAACCAACAAACACTGAGCCAGTGCATGTTCATTGCGATGAAAGGAGGAGAAAATTTGGAGCAAACAAAGATAGTTAGCACGGTCTCAGTTAGCAGCTTACTCAGGCAATCAGAGTGAGCAATAGATCTAGGAAAAGAAACTGAAGTTGTCATAATGGATGACGAAGACGCTTTTCAGTGTGTTGAAATAGGAAAGCATCTTCCAGATTTGTAGAAGGAAAATGTCATAAAATCCCTTCGAAGTAATAAAGATATATTCGCATGGAGTGTATAGAACATGGGGGAGTTGACCTAGGAATTTCTACCTATTCTTTGAATACTAGCAATTCGATCAAACCAGTTTAGCAAAAGCAGCGAAGTTTCACTAGTGACAGGCAGAAAGTAATTGAGGAGGAAGTAACAACTTTGCTTTAGGCTGGTATTCTAAAGAAGGTAACATATCCAAAATGATTAGCGAACCCAGTTATGGTAAAAAAAGGCGGACACGGGGTGGAGAATGTGTATAGACTTTATTGATCTAAATAAGGCATGTCCAAAGGATTATTATTCTTTGGCTAAAATTGATCATCTAGTCGAAGCAATTTCAGGATACGAATTTCTAGCCTTTTTGGATACGTATAAAGGATACCACCAAATACTGATAAACCTAGAAGACACAGAGAAGACGGCATTCAAAATAAGCTTTGGAATATTTTGCTATGTGAAAATGCCATTTGGCCTAAAAATGCAGGAGCAACATATAAGAGAGTGATCGACAACGCATTTCGCAATCAACTATGACAAAATGTGGAAGCATATGTTGACTACATGGTTGTCAAAAGCAGAAGGATATGCAATTTCACGGAGGACTTGAAGGAAACATTGGATACACTAACTGAGATGGGCATGAAGCTCAATCCCAAGAAATGCATAATTGTAGCAGGCGGGAGGCAATTCTTAGGATACAAGGTACCGTCCAGGGAGATCGAGTCTAATCCAGAGAAGATACAAGCTATAGTTGACCTTCCTCAACCACGAACAGTTAAGGAAGTGCAAATATTAATAGGATCACTGTCAGCAGTTATTAGATTTGTTTCAAAGGCAGCTGAGAAACATTTCCCACTCTTTGAAGTCCTTAAGAAGGTAAAGAAGTGTAGCTGTAATGAGCAAAGTCAAAAAGCATATGAGTATTTAAAGGAGCAGCTTTAGGCATTGCCAACATTGGAATCACCTATATCTGGAAAAACCCTATATCTGTACTTGGCAGTTTCAAAAAATGCAGTAAGCTCAGTTTTGGTGCATCGAGAATGAAAAAAACAAGTACCGGTGTACTACTTCAGTATAATACTACAAAGTGCATAGAAGGCGTACATGCCAATTGAAAGGCTAATTCTAGCTTTTGTATACTCAGCAAGAAGGTTGTGAACCTATTTCCACTGTCATGGGATCGTTGTCTATACTGATTACCCAATCAAGAATTTCCTAAGCAAGCACGAGGCATCTAGTAGAATGACCAAGTGGGCTCTTGAATTGGGTTAGTATGAGATCTAATTCCCACCACAAAGTACAATCAAGGCACAGGACTTAGAAGATTTCATTGTAGAGATGACAAGCTAAGATGCACAAGATGCAAATACACATCAAAATCTTAGAATCAACAAAGGGAAATCCAAGTGGGTGAACATCGCATGGAAATTGTTCGTTGATGGAGCATTTAGCACAGAAATTTGCAGTGCATGACTTCTATTAGCCAACCCAGAAGTAAGGGAGCACAGATATTTACTTCATTTTGACCTTCCACTCACAAACAATGAAGCGGAACATGAGGCATTAATATGTGACTTAGACCTTATAATTAGGATGAAGGTCAAAATAATTTGGGCCTTTAGTGATTCACGGATAGTAGTCAAGCAAGTAAGATGAGACTACAAAGTGCGGGAAGAGAAGCTAATAAAGTATTTAAGGAGAGTTCATCATCTTATTGCTCAACTCGAAAACATCAATATCCAACATGTGCCAAGAAGTTAAAACACAAAAATAGGCGCCTTGAGAAAGCTAGAAACAGCTAGGTTCGATTCATTTGTCGGACACAAAGATGTGAAAATAAAGGTCATTCCAGCTAGAAGTACAATAATAACAACTGTGTCAATGGTTCAGATGAAAGAAGTAAACTTGATGACACCGTTGATAAATTACTTCACAAGGGGAAAGTTGCCAACAGACAAGATACAAGAAAGAAAGTTGGAACTATGATCTCATAATTACGTTTACAGAGAGAATCTTATACAAAAAATGTTTCTTAACTGCATGGATAAAGGTTGTAGGACCATGAACCGAAATTGTAAAGACCATGGTTCAAATACAACCCACGACCTTAGACCCGGGTAAAGTGGAGCCATGAATACTGTCGCCTATAAATACAAGGAGAGCAACACTGGCTCAGGGAAGGGACACTAAACTAAAAAAATTCTAGTTCTATGAGGAAAAGACTGACTTGATCGTTGGATTGTTTTTTCCAGAATTACTTTCGGGATCTGTTTTCCCAAAAGAGATATGTCATGGTGAACAATGGGCACTTTAATTGGTCAGATTACCACATCAACTTCCACAAAAAGGAGTATTGATCTGTCTAGAAGACTATTCAGAGTAAGGACAATAATTGTTGCCTCAAAAACCAATGATAATGTGCACCGTTTGCTAAAAGCTCCCTTACTCGGGCCAAGGTCATGGTACGTCGAGTTTTAACCAACGCAGAACATGCTTATACAATTCAAATGCCTGGAAATTACTCTGAAAAGAGGGAATACTGAAGGTCATCACCGATGCACGACCTTTGGACATTAATAAAAGAGAGAACGGATATTCCTAGCCGAAACTTAAACCTTCACCTCTCTCTCGAGGGCTATTAATGGGGGTCGGAGCCAAAACTCTCCCTCTGGATGAAGGCCATGCTACTATTCTCTATTTGGGCCAGAGGCCATATCATTATAGAGTGTTTGGGTCGATGTCCATCAACCAAAGGGAAGATATACAAATCTGATTGTACCTCGGAATCATACACATTTTCTAGGTACAAATATAGTATACTGAATATATGGTAAGTGTATAGTGGTAAAACAATTATATATACATGGAAAGTTTATATTTATACAAGTATGATTCGATGATCTTTCGGGGATCAACCCCAATATATACTGAGGTTTTTCGCTCATTTTATTCCACTAATTATCATTATTCATATCAAATATCTTTTGTTTGATTTTGGCATCGAAAATTTTGCCCGTCCTCTGCCAAATATTCTATTTTACATATTAGGCGCGTTGAACTAAAGTCCCGCGCTACTAGCTAATGGTTCGACACACATCAATGAGTTTCGACCCAAGTATATATTATCATTTACTAACACTAGCGGAGTACAATCGCGCATTGCGCAATATTATTAATTAAAATTTTAGGATTAATTTTTTTGTACATTTAAATTGAAAACAAAGAATTTTATTTAAAACTTTAAAGTTTAGTCATCTAAGAAAAACTATATGAGATAATTAGAAATCGTTAAATATTGAATATAATAAAATTTGATTATTTTTATAATATTTTATTCAAGTTATTTAAAAATAATTATTTATATGTTGAGATTCATTTTAAAACACAATCATAATTATATGTATCTCATTGCAATAAATAAAAGTAAATATCAAATGAACTTATTAGTCTTACTAATTATAAAATGTCCTCATTTAATAGTTAGTCGGTCTAAAACAAGACTTGATCATGTATAAATTAATAAATAAATAATATGTACTCCCTTTGTTTCTCTATTTGTGGCACATTTACGTTATTGGGATGTTTTTCTTTAAATGACACGCTATCCATTTTTGGAAAGATTCCTTCAATTTCATCCACTCATTCTACTTTTTACTTTCTACATTCAATTTTATCCACTCATTTTTTTCACATAAATCCAAACACATATACCTATGGTTGCACAAATAGAGAAACAAAGGGAGTATACATATTTTTATCAGAAGTACTCTATCAAGTATAAAAAAATCTGAACATTTTATTATTTCAAAGCATGTGTTTCTTTAAATTTTCTTCAGCGACATATATATATCATTGTAATATGTATATATATATATTACAGTGAGATGTTTATAGTTTTAATTATATCTTAAGAAATTATATATTTTAATAAATTATGTCTCTCGAAAGACGGTCTTTCCATAAGTCATGGAAAGATCAAGGTTTAAAGTGTAAATTAGAAGAAATGAAGATAAAAATTTTGGGTTGTATGAACCGGGTTATAAAATTTATAACTACTATATGTTGCATAATAAAACTCTAATATTGCAACAAATTTTTTTACTTTTTATTATTATAATTAAACTCCGTCTTTCCATAACCCTATGGAAAGACCGTCTTTCCCAAAACTTTGTTTTTTTCTTTTGACATTATATACTTTTTTATCAAAAAAATTAAAACTTTCATTATCAATTTCTTTTGTTTTACCTAAATTCAAATTAATCTGTATCACTCTTTTAAAATTTTAAATTTTTTGTATTGAAAAAAAAAGACGTCACAATTAAGTTTGCGGAGTGAGTGCATAATTAACCTGATTTTATTCAAGTAGTTGAGAGTGAAATGCACCAACAGATCGAGTGAGCTTGACGTTCATCAAATCCAATACTCCCCTATTTCATTTGACGTGACACATTTTTTTTAATTGGTACACTGTCAATTTATGACAAGATTAATTCAATTTCATCCATTCATTTTACTTTTTTCTTTTAAAATTGTCACTCATTTCATTCAGCTAATTCCAAACAACTAACGTTATGCTGTCATATTCAACGAAAATGAGGTAGTATTTCAGTTGTTGAATGGCAATTTTGTCCGACAACATTTTCTTATGTTTTTTTTGTTTTTTTAATAAAAATTATCTCATAGAGATGTAGGGGATTTATAGGCACTCTAAACCTGAAGAATAAAAATGAAGTCATTACAATATAAGTATTCGTTATTTTTCAAATGTTCCCCCTACGGAGCCTCCACCCCCAATGTCGACTTATAGAAGGCCGAACTTGAAAAAGATGTAATACTACTTAGTATGCTATAATGAACTCTACTAAGTGAGTATTGTTTGATTACCAACAAAAACAAAACTTGTTTATGGAGGTAATCCTGATAGTTACAAAAAATGATAAGGTCATATAGGACCATTATCCAAGCTTGTTAATGTTTTTTTGTTTCATACATAATTTTTGGGAGTATAACCTTTTCTTTTTCTAGATTATATAATAAGAAGATATGAAGTCAAGATTATGTTGACCTCTTTGCTTAGTTTTGTGTATTTCTGTTTCTATTTCTCTTTTATTTTTGTGTATGTTTTCTAACTTTTCTTCTTCTCTTTGTAAATTCTTTTGTACCTTTTTGATATGCAAAAAAAGGGGCGAAACTGTAATGTTTTTTTTAAAAGCTCCCCATATATATGGGGAGATTATATAAGGTTCTCCAAACCTATGTAACAGATGTTACAT
>JAULKM010074512.1:0-11821 GCA_032355605.1 Rubia tinctorum
AGAGAACTGCACTGCCCCCTTAGCAAGTGCTTCCAAAGAGGCACCAGACTGCAATAAAAGCAAACACAAATCTAAAACGCAGAACAAGGAAGTCCACAAGAAAGAAAATTAAGAAACTAACTAATAACTAGCAATAAAGTTAAACAAGAAGGAAGGACAAATTCAAGGGTTTCATCTTCCAGCGACGTAAGATTCGATGTGATATCCTTCAACTAGCTGTAACTAGTAAAATAGAAGACAGAAGCATAACCTGAGATTAAGAAAAAAAACACATCGAGGAAAACCAGATAACTCGATTTGACAGCAGCAACTAGTAACCTGAGCAACAAAATCAATCACGAAAAACATCACCCTTCTAGCAACACTATTTTTCAAATTGAATTCCATCCTAACAACACTTTAAACAACTCCCTGCAGCATAACAAAATCACTTATACAGCACTAGAAATCAGCTCAAAATCAACAAAAATCAAAACGCAGCGCACCGCCTTCAGTTCTAGCAATACAATTTTCAAGTAGAATCCAATCCTAACGCTTTAAACAATCCCTAGAGTATAACGAAACAGCTTATACATGTATACGGCAACAGAAATCAGCTCGACAAAATCAAAACACATAGTATTAACGCCATTTACCTCAACGGCGTTCTTCAAAAGGAGGTCGTCCTCGGGGAGCCAGGTGACGGACACCGGAGCAGCCATTGCCACCTCCGCCGCTGGCTTCTCGCCGGTAAACCTAGCTAGGTGACTGAGCGTAGAATTTACTGTTCGAGTTCAGAATTCACAGGAAAAGTTTGAATTGGGAATTGAAGCTTCACTCATTCTAAGCGATGACTACTAAGGCTGATTTCCCTCACCATCCCACCGCGGAGAACACTTCCTACTCCATTTTATAAACCTCTCTTTCTTCTTTAACGCTTCTTTGTCATAATTATTTATAATTTTGTATTTGGCGTTATATTCCTTGCCTGCTTGGCATTTGCGGTAGTACGTATTTATCCAAAAAAAAACTTTGGAAATTTTATTTTTATTTTCAGAAAATAAAAAACTGTAACCAATCAGAATGGTTTCAAGTAAAATATGTTCTTTTGTTCAAAAAATTTTTAAACATATTTCTCATTAATATTTTACAACGTTGTTTTTATATATATGCCAGAAGATATGTCCAACATTGATCTCTCGTAAACTATCTACTACAGTTTTAGTTTTGTGAGATCTTAAATATAAGGAAAACTAAATTGTTTATGAACCACAGTTAAAACTCAAAAGCAAATAAGCAATACTACTTGGTTACAAACTTACAATAGGAGTAGTAAAAATCTAGAACTACAAAACTTAGCAGAATGCAAAACTGTTCCACTTTTGATGGATCTTTTTAACCTTGTTACTGTTAGCCAAGAATCAAGGTTTACAGCTGACATTATTTTAACCAAACTGTAAAATGTGACCTGCGTTAAAGGCAAATTCGATGGCAGAACTGTAGTGCTGATACAAATTGCAATAAGAGAATCCAGCACATGATAATTGAACTTATCACACCAAAAATTAAGCACATGTTTTAATGTTTCTATTGCACACCTTTATGATATGTGAATGATAGAATTGTTCTGTTCTTCGGAAGTATTAAGTAATTCTAAAATTCATTGTATTCAACTTCTTACATGTTTTTAAGAATACAACTTGACAGAAAGTAAACTTTACAAAAACTTCTTCCTACTATATCTCTAAAACTAACTCAAGAAAATGACCGAACATGAGACCAAGATGATACATGAATCATGATCCATTTGTTAAAGGTGGAAAGATAAACATCAATTTTAAATTACATTTAGGAAAAATGAATAGAAGGGTTATAAATTGAAGGGGGGAAAGTAGTGGTTCTTACATGTAGAAACATGACTAGCAAGGTAGAGCGTATTCGATTGTATTATTATTTTTTTGGATTATTTGGGTTGCAGAAGAAAAGGCGATGATTGTAATGGCGAGTGAGAATGGTGGTGTTAATGATGGTGGTGGCTTTGGCAGTTGGGCGAGAAAAATACCGGAGATGAATCATGATTATGAGAGAAATAGAGAATGGGCCGAGATTGAAAAAGAAGTAACGTTATTGTTTGACTTTATATGAATTGCTATTTATTCAAATGTTGAGGTTCTATTTTTTTTAAATACATGTATTTCAAAATTGCCACTCTTTATATATGATCTAACTAATAAAATGGCAGGAAAAAACCCTATGACTTCCCGACTATTACAAAATTTTAAATAATAGTATGTCATACAATATCCTTATTTAATTGCACATTAAATAAAGATACTGGAATGCCACCGAATCTTGTAACTAATGACTAATCTATCCCATTTATGAAATCCTCACATTTTATTTAAAACACAAAAAGTTATTAAAAAAATTGAGAAAAATCAATCATTTCAAAGTGCCGGGAAAAGTGCTCAGCGGCGATTACAATAAGTGGAATTGACATCCAATCTAACTAGCATCTAGCGATAATTAATCTATTGCAAGAATATTCAAAATACATGTCAACCAGACTGATCGTCTGTACTATTAAGATCCAATAAAAAAATGTAACATCGCTCTCGGGGATATTAACTTGCTTCCGCAAAAATCACGTCCACTTGGCGAAAAGGAGCGTATCAGCATCAATATCACTACGCCAAACATGGATCTACAACAGTTGTAACACCACTTGATCTTATCCAAAATACGATCTATATTTTTCAAACTGTAAACACCTTGAAAAACATAAATCGAGAATGAGACACCTAATAGAGAAACACAAATGAAATCACGAATACACAATATGTAAAATCAAATCGGACAAAATACACCGACATGAACAATTAGATTAAATGTTCATCATTGACACATCAATCTAATATATCAAGTGGAAAAATAATACTAATGCATGAAAATAAATTTATACTTATTCAATAACATAATCATTAAAAATATATTAATTAAAAAAATTACTGGTTTCGCATCTTTTCATCATGGGAGATGGGGAAAAGAAGATGGAGAGGGAAAAAGAGAGTTGGCGGCGTAGGGTTTTTGCTGCGGTGGCTGCGTTTGGTGTGTATAAAATAGGATACTTAATTTTCCAGGCCAGTTAATTCAAATGAAAAGTCTTAGTTATATATATTTTTTCTCTAGTCTCGCTTAAATGTATTTTTTTTGACTGTCTTTATTTCTTCATCTTAATCCTAAAATTAGCTTTGATGAACATGAGAAAATCTCAAGAAATACGATATTTTCATAAGTTTATAAACAGTCCACGATGGTTTTTATCTTAAATGTTGTAATTTTTATAAAATTTAAATATTATATTTTTAAAAGTTAAAACAAATGATAATATGTATTTGAATGTGAAAATATAAAATATATAATATTAAAAAATCAAAATTTAGTACTCCCTCAGTTTTTCTATTTATGGCACCATAGTTTTTAGGTGCTTGGATTTATATGAAGAAAATGAATGGATATAAAAGAAAACATCCATTTATAGTAAGTGTGTCATAAATAACAAAACAGATGGAGTACTCTGTAATTTAACAAATGTAGCGTATAAGGTAAAAAATAAGTGGATGGACAGGCTGACTGTCAGGAGACCCACTCGATGAACATACATATTCAAATTTGTAAAAAAAAATTGCAAGATTACATACAATCAATCAAATTACATATTAACATCCTAATTTAGAACCTAACTAGATGCTATTGAAGCTCAGTGGAGCCTGAAAATCCATATGTTTGAATAGCTAGGGACGCCCTCGTGAAAACACTCAAACGCTGCACCATCAACGAACCGCCGCCCAGAACCACCACGATCTCACCATCATCAGGTTGGGAAACCACAACGAACCGCCGTCCAGAACCACCACGATCTCACCATCATCATGTTGGGATACCACAGTGGGGACCACCGACACAGTCCCATGACGCTGGGTAATCCCCATCAAGAAATTGCTCTAATATTCAAAAAAATTGATGGGGTGTGTTTTGAATTCTAAACCTCTCAATCATAGAGAGTGTGGTTTTTACCACTAAACCAAACCCAATTCACAATTTGTAATTAATTACTCATTACCGAAATCATCTCAAACTAATTGTCATTTGATTGGACTAAGTAGTTATATTTTTATAGAAAATTATATTTCGCATGTAATAGTAAAGAAAATGGAGAACTATGTTTGCACAATATGTCAATTGTCTGCACATGGAGTTCCGCAAAGAGCCCATAAAGATCCAGTTTACTTGAATTCTAATATCTGCAAATATATTATTAATAACAAGGAGTGCATTTATACTGCAGCTACATATATGCTGCATGCATAAACTAGTTAATTAATTAGCAATGTTCTTGGAGCTCAGCTCTATCATTAATCCATAATTAACATAATTATAATCATCACTAGCTAGCTACTAGATCAAACTAGGATTTTTGATAAGTACTGATAAATTAGTTAATAATAACACTTAGGTCATCCATATTAGCTGATTAATTAAGGGGTCTGATTCTGAGGCGCATTAACCCAGTCGGAGGTCCTGAAGGTTGGGATGGCGAGGCTGCAACCGGAAAGCATAGAGACTTGCAGTCGGAATCCCTCCGTCAACAAAAGACATGGCGCCGGAGTTCAGATCTCCGACGTTGTCCACTATCCCGTACTTCGGATCGTCACACCTCGTTTCCTACATTCATTTGCAAACCCAAATTCACTTTCTCAGTACATAACAAGCAAGCAACCTAAGTGCTACACTAACGAGCTGATTTTCTGCTGAAACTTAGATGAACTAAAATTAAATATAGTGAAAATAAGAATTATAGATCAAAACTAAGTTAAATAGCATCAAGTTGAAATTTCACGGAATTGAACTGAATTGCAGATAAACTGGCCGAGGTATTTTAAATCCTTATGCAATAGAAAAGAACTCTTGTAATGGAATATTGTAAAACATTTCTGGAACAGAACTAATGGAGTAATTACTACCATATCAAAGAGGAGATTTCCATGTCTTTCCTTCAAGTTCTTCACCTAGAAAAGAAATGGCTGAAACTGATGAATTTACAATTTTTGTTGGGTTAAAAAGAGAAGATCAGGAGAGAAGAACTGACCTTCTTCTTATAGGTATCAGTTTGAGTTTTGATCACATGGTACTGCACAACACACAAGTATGTATTACATCTTATTGTTAATCTTCAAAATGACCACAAGTTATCCAAGAGAAATGTTCAATCAGAAGGAAGTTTTAACCTTTCTTTCGCGAATCAAACCGATGGAATCAACCATATTTTCTTGCAGATTATACATCTGTTCATAGCTCAGGTCGTCCAGATCTTCTCCCATTCTTTGCCTGAAAAGATTAAGAGCCTTCCAATTATAACATTCAGGGTAAAAGATTAAGACCATGAAAACTCGATCTCTAAAAACTACCTGATCTCTCTTCTTAGCTTATTGTTGATCTCCTTCAGCCTTCTCAGATTTTCTTGCATTTTCTACACAGCAACAGCACGCAGAAAGTTCACACACACAATATCTCAAGTAACTAATAAATGAGTTTTACGGTAAAAATCAATGCACTCTCTCCAATCATCCAAGCATACATTTGTATAGCCTCTCATTATTTACGCATACAATTTATAAACTCCGGGTACCTCAAGGATACGATATAATTTACACACAAAATGCAGCAAATTCACCTCATAATGTGTGCTCCACAGATCAACTCCCATAACACTCTGATACTGATCCATTAGCTTCTTCGTCCTACAATAGAAAAACTAAAATCATAAAAAAAATAAATAGAAAGACTGCATTTTCCTAAGCTAACAACCTTAAACCCTGTTGTAACTCTTGCATCGGTTTCTCAAATACTACAGGGTTAACATACAAGTTTCATAATCCATGGTCACTTCGCTCACTACCAATTGGTTTTCAGACAGAAGCCCATCCTTAAATGTTCAAAAAACCCTAATTAAAGACTTACGTTGTGGAGGGACTGGTGTACTCATGGAACTTCTTGGTTCCAGACAGCATTATGAGAGAAACCTTAGCATCACACAGCACGCTGAGTTCATGGGCTTTCTTGAAAATCCCATTTCTCCTCTTCGAGTAAGTCACTTGTCTGTTGGTGGAGTTCTCAATCTTCTTGATCTCGATCTTCCCACGCCCCATTTTTCCGGTCCACCAAAGTTACAGCCGATGAAGAAACTGAGCAAAACAAACGTAGAACTTAAAACAGCAGCAGTACAAGTGGGGAGAGGGAGAATTGAAGTGGATAGCGGGGAAAAGAGTGCATTTGAGAGAGTTTTTTTTACCATTTCTGTGAAAGTTGTGCATGTGGGGTGTCTTAATTTACTACAGATCCATGTGAAGAAGTTGGGTCCTTTGATGATGACAACTCATAGGGTTGCCTTTCTTGCTTGTTGTGTGATGTGGTTTCCTGATTCTGAGAATTTGGTAATAATGGCGGTGATATAATGGAATTAGTTCCGTCCTATCATACGTTTTTTCTGTGTCGTTTTTCTATTTGTGCAGGGGGGTCTTTAGGGTTCGTGGAAGTAAATGCAAAATCTGTTTCTGCTTTGGGGGGATTGTTTAGTGGGAAGACAATCTGGAACTAATGCATGCTATATTTGGCTTCCCACTTTGTATCAAAAAAAGAAGAAGATTTTGCTATTGCTTAAAGCCCCACCCCCAACACCGTGAGAGTATGCGTTTTGCAGAGTTTATAAATTGTTTTACTTATGAACTAAGTAGATTTTGACGTTTTAATGGTCAATCATGTTTATTTTGGAAGTAGGAAAAGTACATCATCTGTTCTAGCTGAACTTGCACTTTTGTTTTTTGAACACTATTCTCTATCAAAGTTTGACGTCATATTTGAATAGATGTGTGAAGAACAATATTATCGTATGTGATATTGTTTAATTCATCGTAACAAGTAGTTTCTAAATATCAATTTTTTATATACCGTTACTATATGTCGGTTGAACATATAACTTAAACAGCGTGCAAAAAGCAAGAGTGTAATTTTGGCTGGGATAGAGGAAGTAGAAGTTAGGCTTCTCATACTTTTAAATAAGTCAGCTTTATTTTAAAACACAATATCACGAAATGCAGCCTAAATTGCGATAGTCCAGCGCCATCAATTACTTTAACAAGTGCGCACAGAAAGTAACTGAATCTTACCATGAGTTCCTTCCGGAATTGGAACATTGGACCTTGTAGACATTGGGATGTTATTTCTCAATAAGTAATTGATGATAACGACAATTATTGATTTGTGTTAAATGCTTCATCCTGGTTTAAAGGATGTTGATCGGTCAGGAAGTTAATTCAGAAGGCTGAGTGTGGTGTGTGGTGTTACCGGAAAACAATAGGGTTAGTTATGGTCTTCGACTAGGGCCAGATTTTCATGTACAAAATGCCACCTAGCTGTACAAGAGTTTGAGAAATTGATGTAGAAAACATTCACGTTGTGTGATCAGCCTTTCCTTTTGATGTTACGGTGAAATTTATAAGAGAATGTGAGTGGTTTCAACGCCTGAATCCATTTCGTCCACGCGCGGAATAGTGCAATTTAAGTATATCTGCACAATTGCTCAAAATCTTAGTGTTATTTATACACTTTCAGATTTTATAAGGTTATATTGGAAGTTTCACAAAATTATGGGATTAGTTTTACACTTTTCTCAAATTTAACTGAAGAGAATAGAAGGAAAATTAAGTAGATGAAATTATCTATACTAAAGAAAAGATAAAGGGATAAATACATTTATAACCCTAACTTTAGGCAGAAAGTACCAATACAACTTTACAATCTCAGAAAGTGTCAGTTGAACTCTAACTAATTATTGTATGTGCCAATTTAAACCTAACTTTTGAAAATTTTGTGCCGATATAGCCAAACTCCCTAATTACGGCATTGACCAAATGAATTCAGGCAGACCAGGAAATGAAATGACAAAAATACCCCTTATGACAAACCTATATTTCTTCTTCAAAAGTCTGCCGCCGCCGGTAACCCTAGCCTCCACCACCCTCCTCCTGCTCTCCTCCCAGCCCCCACCGCCGCTGCTCCCTTCTTCTTCCCCAGCCCTGCTGCAATTGTCGAGCCGATTACAATTACGTAGAGCCTATTACGATTGCGCATAGCTGATTACGATTACACCGTCGAAGCCAGTTTGGGAGACGATTACGTAGAGTCGTCAGCGCTGTGTGCGTAATCTTCCAGGGAAGAAACCATCTGTCGGGAGGAGAAAGAAAACGATGAAGAAAGAAAGGATTTTCATTTTTTTCCTTTTTCTTTTAAATTCAATGACAAAATCATCTTTTCCACAAAATTCGGTCATCAGAAAATTGACAAAAAAGTCATCGGTGTCAAACGTCAGATTGACACTTTTTGATATTGCAAGGTTATATTGGTACTTTCAACTTAAAGTTAGCATTATTTTAATACTTAACTCAAAGATAAAATTAGCTTAAATTTTACCAAAAATTAAAGTGCTATTGAAACGAGGAAAAAACGTTATTGCAGGTGGAATAGAAGAAAAAAAAGGCTCAACAGAAAAAGAAAAAGAAAAAAGAGGCCGCTGTTCGTTTTGAAAGCAAACAAAAATAGTCTGATTACCGATGGTGTGGGATTCAGACCCGTCTAGTATAATCACGGATAGTTTCACGGTTAAATATCGCTTTTCCTTCTTGTGATACTCCCTCCGGTTTACTAATTAGCTCACTTTCTACACTGGTATAATTTTTTAAAAGAAAATTGCATATATAACCCTATATAATTCACATAAGTGTAAATATAGCTCTGTGATAAATTAAAGTGCAAATATAACCCTAAATAATTAGTGTATGTGCAAATATAACCTTTTCTGGTGGTTTGAAATGGATTATACTAAAAAGATAAATTTACCTCTGGTCGGTTTATGTTTAATTTTTTTTGAAAAGCTGCCAATATCTTCTTCTTCTTTGTTGGTCGTTAACTTCTATCTAGAGTTAACGCAGCCAACAAATCGCCACTGCTCACCCTTCTGCAAATCGTCACCAAATCGCACGCCCGACCTGTCATTCGCCCCCACCATCGTCAGCAAATTGTACCCGTCCACAAGGCTCGCATTGTAAAAGTCCTGTGAACCTGAACCCGAACCCGGTCCGTACTCGACGCCAAGTTAATTGTGAATTTGGCTAGGGTTGCGGGAGGGTTAGCGTTGGCACCGTTGCATTTGATTTGGTTGGAGCCGCAGTTGCCGGTGGTGGATGTTCCTTCGCCGGAGAAGAGGAGCTAGTGGCGAACGGACGTTTGGCAGGTCGGGCTCGTGCGATTCGACCGAGTGCGCTACAGACCTGAACTGGGTCTCCTCGAGCGAGTTGAGGATCGGCGAAAGGTAGTCGTGTTGCGAGTTTCGATAGTACTGTTTCAAATCGGTGGAGGGCAATTGTTTGTCGATGTCGTAATAATACTGTTTCGTATTTGGTCGGCGCCGCTAGTTTAGCCGGAGGCGCGTTTGGTCAGGCTGCGGTGGTGCCTCCTCGAGCTCCAACGGTGCGGTGGAATGACAGAGACCTGAGCTCGGGGTAGTGTTAGGGGGGATGGTGGTAGTGGTGGTGCTGGAGGGGTGGCTGGTGGTGGCCAGGAGGTGGTGGCTGGTGGCCAAGAGGTGGTGGACTGGTGTCAGCGGAGCAGCAGTGGGTGGTGGGCGAAGGGCATTTTTGTCTTTTAAGTTTTTGCTTTATGTTGAAAGAGCATTTTGGTTATTTTCAGTCAGTCAATGGCCGAAAATGACCGGTCAATTTCAGAATATAGTTTTTAGGGTTATATTTGCACTTAACTTGAAAAGATCTATCAGACTATGGAGTAAATCATTTGATCAATGAATATTAGAGGTTATTTTTGCACTAAAAATTATCTGAGAGTTATATGTGCACTTACTGAACTCTCTAACAATGTTTTCTAATTTGAAAAGGGATAAAAAGTGAAAAGCCTATAATGCTCTCAACTTTATATTATTAGACTACTTATAAACTTGAATTATTTTCAAAAAAACCTATAATATTCTTTCAACTCATCATTACCCAACAAACCTTTCACTTACCCACAAAAATAAATTTTTCCTAAATTCAAATGACAAAAGTAAGTGAGTTAATATTAGTGAATCAGATAGAGTGGTGAAGACTCAAAAGGAGCTTTTTAGGTAGAGAGGACGTTGTGTTTGGTAGAGTTTACAAGTTGTTTTGCTTATAAACTAAACACTTTTTAATGTTTGGTAAAGTGATTTAAAAAATTATTTTAGAAGTATAAGTTGTTTTTGAGGGAAAAGTAGAAGATGATTTCCCCATACTTTTAAAATAAGTCACTTTTGTTTATAAGTAGAGGTATGCCAAACACACCTTAAGGTACATTCAAATTGCAACAATGGTCTCTTAACATTTATTTTCGGTTAATATTTTATACTTATCATTGCCACAAAGTGGTGTAAATGTAGATGGGATCATTTTATAATTTGTATGACAATTAAGGTGATTTGATATTTACTTTTATTTATTTTAATAAGATACGTATAAATATGAAAATCTTTTAAAATAGATTCTCAACATATATATAATTGTAATCAAACATAAAAATTATAACAATGAGGTTTTTTATGGTTGATCTAACCGTTAGTCGGTCTAACAGGAGACTTTCAATAGTATTACTTACAATTTAAAATATTGATTATTTTTCATGAGAGAAAAATTCATATGAGACTGTTTCACCATAACTTATAATGAGATGAAAGACTAAGTAAAGTTTTAAAAATTACATAAATGCCTCATGTCACCTCTCATCTTTAAACAATCTTATTTAAATCTTCCGTCGTACCATTGGACGAGACCATTTTACTAAAATCTTTGTATTTTCATAAATTATGAAAATACATATAGTTTTTTTTGGAGTAAGATATTTGCTTTTTAATTAAGTCATGTTTATTTTCATTTTTCTTCATTTCAACTCATTTTAAGCCCGTGAAAGTACTATCTCCATTATCACACTTTTATCTCAGATGTGGTCATGTGGAGGATGTAAATAAATTGGTCACCACCTACTATAAACTATATTTATCCACGACCTAAATTAACAAAATAATTAAATATTATAACTCTTTCATTCTCATACACAACCCACAATAAACCCAATTCATTTTATTTTAAAGGTTTTATCATTGATCCAATCCAATCAAAAATATTTATATTTGATACTAAATTATATATAATTTTAATATTAAATATTAATATTTTAATATTAAATATTAATAATATTTTAAATTTTGTAAATAAACATTCAATAATTAAAATAATAATAAAATTGAGAGATGTTGACACTAATTGTAAATATAAAGTTGTACATTAACAAAGATTAAGACTATTAACAGAGGATTAACACTAATTACAAAAACAAAAAGAAGAGAAATATTGAGTTGTACATTGAATTATGGCATAATTAATCATTATAGAGATTTAAAAATGTATTTACTGTAGTTAACTTTTTCAAAAAAATAAAATAAATATAAATTAGATATTCAAATAAGAAAATAAAAAAGATTAGATTGAATTTGATATTTTATATCTAACCAGTGAGAATATAACACGTGTCAAACCTCACTCTTTGACCGAGACTACTTTTGTCCCATGAATTACTTGATGTTGGGCTGTCTCATTTTCTTTACTCCCTCTTTTTCATTGGATGTGACACACTTTTCTTTTTTGGTTGTTTTTGTGAATTTGGCACACTTTCCTTTTATGGCAAGATTCCTTCAATTTCA
>JAULKM010074521.1:0-11821 GCA_032355605.1 Rubia tinctorum
TCATATTATCATCACATAGCTGGCTGATACTTAGGAGATTAGCCTTTAGATCTTCCACCAACAGAACATTTGTAAAGATTGGAAATCCCTTTATAGACAACTCACCTTTTTTAACTACCCTATTTTTATTTACATCGCCAAAGGTAACAAATCCTCCATCATAGTATTCGATCTTCCTTAAGTACTCTTGTGATCCGGTCATATGTCGAGAACATCCACTATCAAAGTACCACAAATCCCCAGAGTGTGCAGTAAGAGAAGTATGAGCAACAAGGCAAGTATTAGTGCGTTTAGGAACCCATGCCTTTTTTACCATCTTTGATCGTTGGACATCATCTATGTTAGAACATGCAGAAAGTTTCCGTCCATTCATGATGTCTCTGAGTAGTTTAAAACATTTATCCTCTCTATGACATTGATAAGTGCAGTAGCTACAAATAAGAGGTTTGTGCTGTCGAGTCTTGACCATTTTTCTCTTCATGCCTTGAACCTCTGATTTGAGATCTACAGTGCTGCTTGATGGCTTGAGATAACCTATACCTTGTCGACTTCCAGAGCTCAGACCCATGGTGAATATATCATCTAATTTTGCTTTTCCAGTATTCAACCTGTTAATAGTCGTCTCAACAACTTTGGCTCTCTTTGTCGTCGAACTCAAATTTAATTCCAACAACTCAATTTCCCCCCTGAGTCGTTCACTAGGGATGTCATCTCTCTTTCTTCTTCAGCTAAGAGGTTTTTCTTTCAGGAGTTTGTTAGAGTCAACAACTTTCAGCCAATTTCACACATCTTTTCATATGCAACATATACATTTTCATCATTCACACTCATGTTTTCGTCATCGCTTGAGGAGTATTCTTCATTTACCTTCTCTGTGTTGGAACATCAGACTTTGACTGCCTGAACTATGTTGGAACATTGATCCACTATGTCCTATGTTGGAACATTCAGTACCAAGTTCTGAACCTCCTTACAGTTTTGCTCCGAAAGCCATATAATTACTAGTCAATTCCTCTTCATAATTCTTTCTTGACGACGAAGTTTTGAATGTCAAATCCTTCGTTGGATGTTCCAACTTCATTTCATAGGTTTTTAGTGATCCTATTAATTCATATAGAGTCATGGTAAACACATCTCTTGCTTCTTCTATTGCCGCAACTTTCATAGAAAATATGTGAGGGAGAGATCTCAAAGTATTTTTCACCAGTTTTGACTTCTTATAAGTTTTTTTCAAGTTGATACGCCATATTTGAGATGTCTCTTAGGTTTCCATTGAACACAACAATAGTATCATCCTCCCCATCTTCAATTCTCCGAAATATGTGGCCAACATTTATAGTTTTGATTCACGTACACGACTTGTTCCCTCATGCACCGTTTATAGGATATCTCATGCTTTCTTTGACTGATAGCACGTAGAGATGAGTTTGAACTGATTTTCATCTACTGTAGTGAAGATGACATTTAATGCTCTGGAGTTTGCCAAACCATCCCTTTTTCATTTGGAGTCCACAACTCTTTAGGCTTAACTACTGGCTCTTTAAAACTAGATTCTCCTCTTTTAGAAATTTCGGCAACTGGGGGTTTCCATTCGGTTTCAACATAGTGCCAAGCTAGTTCATCCAGTGATTTTATTAACACTTTCATACGAGCCTTCCAGTAGTTGTAATTTGTTCCTTCCAGTAGTGGTGGCCGAGACACCGAAACTCCTTCTCTGGTCGTCATTGGTAAAATCAGATCACACTTTCCTTACCAAAACCAAGGTAAAACAAGTGACTTAGCTTTGATACGAAATGAAATTTGGTTTTACCTAATTAATCCAATAATTACTATTGTGTTCCAACGTAACCTATTTAACCAAGCATGTAAAAATGTAAAACAAGAACACACAGACTTGGTTACGGAGTTCGGTGAAAACCACTTACATCTGTGGGGCATGACCCAGTTCAGAATAAATCCACTAATCAGAAAGATACAGTACAATATACATCATACAGTTATACTTATCTTTTCTAATTACAACGTGTGGATTTTGCAAGTTCCCTTTGCTATCGATCCGCCTTGATCAGACTCTTTCTGACCTCGAAACTTGTTGATACTGGATCTCCTCCTCCCGAGAAATTAAGTTATACATTCTGAACTATTCAGCAGGTCACGTCTCGTAGTACTCTCGCAAAGATAGAAAATTTGAGTGTGGATTTTTGCAATTAAAATCGTAAGTATTGCAGCCGATGATGTCCTCTATTTTATGTACCATGAGCAGATCGGAACTCTCAATAATTATCTCCACAATATTCCAATTACATACCTGCTTCTGAAGCATATCCAAATCCTATAAATAAAGGGATTTTTCTTATCTCAACATATCCAATAATATTCCATAAATATAATTTCATAATTATAGAGATTTTTCATAAATCCAATATGCTTCAAATACACTTCTAAATCAATATTGCGAAATCTCCAATCTTCCATAAATCAATATCCCCGCAATATTCTATAATCGGTTAAAATCATTTAGAGTTTAGTATGTTACAACATAGAAAGTTTCCGCAAATAGAAAGTTTTATGCGTATATAATTCCTTCTCCATTTCAAATTCTGATTTTAATCAAATCCCATAAATATATGAATTGATATATTATTCAATAAAAACATTATGGACGAAATATTTCTTCGAATTTCTTCATGTCATTTCATAAAATTCCAAACATTTCTTCTTTGATAATTCAACACAATAATTTTATACTTGAATAATTTTTACAAATTGACAACTAAATAAATCTGAACTTTTTACTGTCGTTCCTCTCTTCGGACAAAATAATTTCAGGAAAAAATAACACAGTAGAGGATGGAATGGGCGGACCCACCACTAAGCAAAGATGATGGTGATGGTGATGAGTGATGTGGATTGATTTGACAGAGTTTGTTTGTTTAAATTTCTTTGCTGCCTCGAAAACTTCAATATATATTCTTCATCTGCCTGCGGTTTAGTTGCCACGTTTTTCCTTCCGACATTAGAATTCAATATGGGTCCCGCGTACCCAACACCACCAGTCCTCTCCCTGGTTTGGTCTAGGCGGCTCTATCCCCTTCTTCTTGTCAAGTAGTACTCACTCCGTATTTTTAACAATGACACACCTTCTAATTTAGAATATTTCTTTTATAGTGACACATGCTAGTTATGGCAACTTTAAGGTTTTTACATCCACTCATTTTACTTTTTCTTCTTTCAATTCAATTTCATCCACTTATTTACCATCTCCTAAATTCTAACACCAAAAATAATGTGTCATTGTTAAAGAAATGGAGGGAGTACCCCCTATACATTAGGTTTCACATATTTTCATTTTTGAATTGTTTATATCCTTCCTCTGTTTCATAAAAAAAATACAAACTAACTTTTTACACGTTCATTTAAAAATACTAAGTTGGCTAATGAAAAATATTGAACACATATTAATAATATATGCGAAAATTAAATAATAAAATACACAAGCAATTTATATATGCAAACATAATAATTTTAATTAATTATTCATGCATACAACCGAAAATGAAATTGCTTACTCCCCGTCCCATCTCAAACTACACACTTACTATTTAACACTATTCTCTATCAAACTTTGACAACATATTTGAGCAGATATATAAGCAATAATGTTAAAGTATGTGATATTGTTAGATTCATCATAACAAATAGTTTCTCAAAAGCAAATTTTTGTTTGCCATTATAATGTGTAGTTAAACTTATTAACAGTTAGATAAGTTTCTTGATGATTGTAAAAAATATTTTGTGTAATTTGAGCTGGGACGAGGTAGTATATTAAATCTAGTTTCAAGCAACCACAAAATGATGAAGTCTCAAGAAAATTTGCTGTCATTGGAACGAATGAGTCCCGTCGTGGATATCGTTCCCTAGGATAAAATCATCGAATGTAAAAATTAACATATGAGAGTTACCCCGAATCCACACAAAGTCTGCCGGACTATCACCTCCACATATCAACTAACGAAAACTTCTCAAAAGACTATTACCTCGACAAATCAACTAATGAAGACCTCTAGAAAGAAGGAATAAAATTCAAGTTTAGAAGAATGGTACAAGTTTCTTGTCTGACATAGAAGCTCCATTTATAGTAGTCTAAGAGACCCTATGGAAAGAAATAGAAAAGATCTGATTTCCCGTAGTCAAAGAAAATATTCTCCAACCACCAAGAATATTTCAAAAATATTCTAATTAGATTATGGAAAGATAGGAATATATCATATATTCCTTATCATGATAAACTGCATTCAAATTTCATATGGAGATTCCAAGAAAATTACACACATGATTCCATTAGTTATTGTTACGTTGTTCGTGCTTTCTAGAGAATTCAACACGGTCCATATGTGTTTTAGACAGTAAAATATCAGAGAAAACATATTACAGGTGGTGAATTCCTGCCTAAATTTCCCTTCCAAAAGTGGTTTTTTGAGCATTCATATCTCATTCACCCTTTAACCTTTTTAAAAATCTAAGTAGTCAATTTTATAAGACATTCTCACTCACATAGGTGATTCTTGGCGTAAGAGCAGTTTCGTAAACTGTTACGCTCTTTCAAGTATTACACACTCAATGTCTTGAATCATTAAAAAAAATTAATGCTTAACCTCCATTCACATCACTGTTTCTTCATCACAAGAATAAGCCATAAGGTATTAAACCCCTATAGTGATCGTGATGGGTCTTTGCAGTTTAGTTGCCCTTTTGAACCTAGATCTTGGGATTTCTAGCCACATAGGTTGGGTGTCCACGTACGTAACCCTCCATTTATTGAACTCACTCTTATTCCTTTCGACGAGTTCTCAAATAACTCTTGATTCAATTTCTTCATCGAGAAATTGGTTAATTTCTTTGGTCAAAGAATCACAACCCTTGTCACATTAACCTTATGTGGCCAACATCGATAATTCTCGTAGAGAGTAGTTTTCTAATGGTATAGTATCTATGTCGAGACACGCCATCATTGATATGACTTTAAGCTATACCAATAGGCTACATGCTTCAGTTATCCTAGGATATCCTCCACTAAAGGGCATGGACAGTCATTCTTTTCCCAATTTTGTCAATGGACCTAGATTCCTTTATGAATCTAGCAAGATAGAATCATTTCTCTACTCAATTCAAGCCATATCCACAAGTCTCACACATTGCTTGTTTCCATTGATCATTTCTACATCATTAGTGTATCATCTTACTTTCCCTTGTAAGCAATGGCTGATTCTGTACACTTTAATGGGCACCATAGACTTTCAATGGGTGTGTTTCACAGAGCCGTGTTCATAAGCAAAGTTGACTTATTTTGAAATAAGGAGGAGACCTGTTTCTGTATTTCCCCCAAAAATAGTTTATACGTTCAAAATAAGTTACTTTTTAGCCCTTTAACAAACACTAAAAAGTGTTTTGATTATAAGCTAAGTAGTTTATAAACTCTGTCAAACAAAGCCAATGATCCTTGAGTACTTTTCTTAAGAGACACCTCACCTTTACAAAAGTAACTCAGAATGCTAGAGTCATTCCATTGAATGCGACATATCTTTCAGAGACTCAATCATCGTATCAATATTCCTATCAATGATAAAATCATCAACACAATGACATGAATGTCATGGTTCTTTTTTCGTGTAATTAGCGTATACGCCTTCATCGAACTCATTGATTCAATATCATTGGCTAAGCAACAATTAGTTTGGTCAAATGATCATGGGTCGTTCAGGAGCATTGAGCTCTTCACATTGCTCTGTTCAGATTTTACTATCTAAATCTCCAAATAACAATTTAGGTCCATTAGATGTACTTCCAGATTTAACAAAGTCTTGATAGCAAATATTATCACCTTTGGACATATTCTCACGTCTAAAGAACACCCATCAAGTACACAAATATACTTACTAATTGTTGAAATCTACTAGTACTCTAGTGATTTGCCCTGATATGGTAGATCAATATCTCTATTGATCATTGCTTTCCACAAACATCATTTTATGGAATCTCGTTTCCTTCGTTTAGGTTTATCCCCGATCCTTAACGATTCAATCTATAGACTCATAAGTTTATTTCAGATAAATCAAGATCTCTATGTGAAATTTTCACAAAATACACTTTCCATCAAGATGTATTTCTAATTTCATATATTATTTCTTTTGGATCTCAAGAAATTGATGGCACTGCAACATTGTGCATATTTAGTAAAGATATTGTTTTAAGTATTTTTTTACTACTTTCGCAATACGCTACCCCCACATTCAAAAGAACTTGTCGGATGGCTTTAAGGAGTTTTATTTTCCTCCTTCCTGGGGTATCTTATTTAAAAGATCACCGACCAACGTAAATGCCCCCCCACATCGCTTCGACAATTTCCAGCGATTTCGTTCAACCACCACATTTAGTTGGTATGAGTACAAAAGAACGACCTTGCGAATAATCCTAAATTGTGAATCACATTCATCAAAGGATTCTACGTATTCGGCGTCATAGCCATATATAACCACATATGGTTTCTATGCATCACTTAAATGGTTTTGTTAATTTTACATATACCACTTTGGACAACATTATTTTGTCTATCTCAGTGTCTTGTAAAAGTCTCCTTTTTTAAAAAATTTCAATCAAACACCAGGTTCTTACCCATAAATTTCTTTTGGGGGTAGATTCTTTCAAAAACCATAACATTATCGTGTGATCTTTCAAAATATTTTGGGGATAGATCATTTTCGTTGCATACGATCTATCAGGTATAAGATTACCCTCGGGAAGCAATTCCCTAATTAATTCAAGTGTATCCGTCATCTCTTTATCTGTTCACCCAAATTTGGCCTTTAAGTTCATAATTTTCAAAGTCGCACTCAAAACCAAATGTGCTGAGCCATTATACAATGTCGTCATTTTGTCATTATGTAAGGTTTCTAGAGCCTCTGGTTACCCGTGAAACTCTCTATCTACATCCTCTACCATCTCATCAAATACATCATCACCGAATAAATCACCATCTACCCCCAGCTTCAACGCTTGCAACCTCCTTGTGCCACACCCAATTAGTGTAACTAGTATCAAACCCCCGAGTGATTAGATGTTCCCGTAACTTCTTCCCACCCACAAATGCATCATTTTTACAATCTCTAAACGGACATCGGGCACGCACCACCCCATTCTTCGATGCATGTTCAAACGCCAACACAAGAAAAGATTCAATTAAAGGAATGTAATCGGGCGAATTCCTACGATTATTACAAATAAGTTCAGTACGATCCATTACGAACACCTTACATGGAAATGCCATAAATTAGTGGAATGAACCAAATGAACACAAAATCATCCCAAACCTTCACCTTCCATACAACAAATTACCCAAAACATCACATAAACCCTAACCCATACATTCAACACATTTCAACTATTATAATTCATACATTTAATGAACAAATCAACATCACACATACCTTCCCCAATTAGTTCACATCAAGCCCCAAATTGTCCTAGCTTTTAAAAAACATTCTTCTCCTAAAAGAAAAGCCGTTTAATAATAGGTGAGACTTGGTCGAACTTTAGTTCCGATCTCGGAACTATAGAATAACATTTACCATTGTTCACGTCGAGGTTCCGAGTTTGTAACATGGTCCCGAACAAGTTCCGACGGCAGAACTTCGTTCGTCCCTTCTTCAATGGATGAACTCGTGGATCCGAGTCTAGAAACCAATTGGTTCAACAGTCCTAAATTCGGAACTTAGGACCAACAAAGACACAAAGATACAACCACCTTTGAACCAGATCAACTAAAGGAGGTTATTAATAGAACCGCCTTTGACTGTGACATTTAAAGGCAGTTATATTGATAACCGCCTTCGTAAAATATTGAATCACCTTCTAACTTTCGGGAGTTTTTTTATTTGGAAAAATATGCCACCGATGTCAGTAGGGTCTCGGATGCGGTTTTGGGAAAAACTAATGACTTCAGTTCTTCACCCGATGCCAGATGCGGTTTCAGTTTCGATTTTGGGTCAAATTTTTAACTTCGGTAAAAAAGAATCGAAGTAAAAAATGACTTTTTACTGCACCTCTTTTGACTTCGATTATTTTAGAGTTCATAACTGAAGTTATAAGTGCTGTAGAACTGAAGTCGTAGGTCATTTCCGTAGTAGTGTAATAACATTTAAGAACATGGATAATTTTTTTAAGGGACTGTTTATTAACGACGTTATATGCAAAGTCTTAAATGTGCCCTTCTAAAAGTCATCAGGGATACATTTTAATTTTTATCCCAAATAAGTATTATATTAGAGACAAAAATGTTCTTGTTAAATATATTTAAAAATATTGTGGATGACAAAAATAACTGGTTTCTTTTTTGAAATCGATCATTTAATGATGTTGGGAACCCAACGATAATTACAATGAGAGAATTTGACATTCAGCCTAACTAGCATTAACTAATATATTGAAAAGATATTCAAATTACATGTCAACCAAACTAACCGCATGTACTATTATAGAGTAGCGATCCAATAAATCTGTAACATTGCCTCGGAGATATTTACTAATTTCCTACGAAAATCATGACCACTTGGTAGAGAAGAGCATGCCACACATCAATATCATTATAACAATATTCAACAACTTTAACGTCATTTGATGCAAAACATGATCTATGTTATCCAAAGTGGAAAGCCCTTGAAAAACGTAGCTCAAGAAACATGATTCCTCCAAGAGAAACACACGATTTGTAAATTCAGATCGAACAAATACATCGACATGAACAATTAAATTGAGTGATCATCATGAACACAATACTCTAATCTGTCAAATCGAAAACAATAACGATGTATGGAGACAAATCCATATTTATTCAATAAAATAAATATTAAAAGAATATCAATCAATAGAAATATTATTTTTTCATCTCCGCATAATTATGGGGATATAGGAAAAAGAAGATTCAAGAATATTCAAGAAGAAAAGCCTTTGAGAAGAGAAGGGGAGAAGGGTGGCTACCACCTTAGTATTTATGAATTAAGGAGACACTCGTTCTTTTTGAATAAAATCACTTGTTTCTAAAATCTGTATTTTGGGATGAAATTTGAGTTATTTTGTTCCTGCTAAATTTTTTGTGGGAGAAGTTAAATTCTTCAGTAAGAATACTTTTCCTGAAAAGAAAAAAGAGAGGATTGTTTTTGCATGTTACCGCGCTTGAAATTGAACGCATGCTTAGTTTTTAATCAGTTTATATAGTCTTCTGATTCTTCCTTGTGTGGATTTAGTTGTTCGAGGATAAACAGGGGTTAATAAATAATTAGAGCGTTCCAGTAATGCAAATCCACTATGTTGGCATGTGAAAGCGATCCAAATTGGCTTTTGCATTTTAGTTGTTTAATCAAGTTGGGAGTTGATTAGCTATTAATCAATATTATAATTTAGACAAAGTTTTGAAAAAAATTGTCTTTCCATAGGTTTATGTAAAGTCGGGATTTAATTAGAATAATAAAAAATAAAATATTTTAGTTGTAATATTAAAAATTTATCATGCATCGTGTAGTAATTATAATGTTTAAAATCCGATTCATGCAACCTGAAAATTTTATCTTCATTTATTCTAATTTGCACTTTAAACCTTGATTTTTTTTATGATTTATGGAAATAACGTCTTTCAAATGACAAACTCTATAATATATTACGCTTTTAGGCTATTGTCGTTTTAGCCAACCATCAAGAACGTTACATCGTTAAAAGAGAAATACACTCCCTCCGATCATTTAATTCTTTACTTAAAGTTTTAGAAGATGCTATTTATATGATATAATTGCATTGAAAGTTGAAAAAAATAAAATGAATGACTAATGAAACCTTAAAGTATACCATGGTTCATAAGTGTCAAAATAAATTAAACATTTCAAAATGGTAAGTATGTCAAAAATAGCTGAATTGAGGGAATACTACTCTTTCATTTGTATCAAATTAAATTATCCTTGTTGTCAGGGAGTATAATTTTTTTCCAATTAAATCTATTGAACTTTAATTATATATTTAAATTTATACATAAATAATAGTATTGTTGTATGTAATTTTGTTGGATTTTTAATTATATGCAGAATTTAATTATTAGTTTTTATGCATCATTATTAAAGATAAATAAAGATATTGCCATTCAATATATTTTTATTAAAAATCGTCACTTGTGCAGTAGGAGGCATCAACGACAATTAAAGTGGTCATTGGTTAGCGATTATGAACCGCCATCCCCGGCACCACCGCTGACTGTCGGCCCTAATGCACAATGGTTGGATAACAACCGTTTTACGTCCTGGTATTGGATCAGATTTTGGATATCAGCATGTAGCTACTAAAACTGCAATACCACTGGATCCTATTACAGATATCAATTCATAGGATGAGATCAGAGATTGAGAGGCTAATTGGTTCGTTCGGTGTGATTCAAGTGAATGTCAGTTTTGAAATGGGAACTTATTTCGGTTTCATTTGAAAACTCACACAACAAATTTAGATATGTGGTATATTTTGAGGTTGGATCATACCTCGGGAATTGTACTCTCTTAAATTATGAATTAAAAGCAATATTTAGATACAATGAAGAACTTACAAGTATGAAACATGTTCGTCTCCAAACCAAAATCATTTCCACAACACTTTTGTGCAGTACTACCAAACAAAGTAAAAAATAATACATATGACAATCACTAGTGAAAAAAATTGGAAAAAAAATTCCTAGTATTGAATTGAAAGTTAATAAAATAACTTCTACTATTGCATCGAAAATGAACAAAAACAAATGGTATTGAAGCAGATAAAATAGAAATGGCAATAAAGCCATCCTCCAACTTATTGCGTGAAATTTTAACATGTTTCCCGAAGTTCAAGGACGGGTAGTGAGCAACCGATTGGTTCCACCATCGTCTTATAACATATGTTTGAGAGAATATCTAACATATGACAAAAACCATGCTGTTATATTATGTTAAAATTCCATGTTAACATCAGTAGGTCGTGCAGAGAAATCAACAACGTAATAATATATGGCCCGAATGAAAACCCACCTCGCATTCCATCCATAGTCTGTTCTCATATCCCCCGGTGCTCAATGTGAACTTGGGTTAGAGCTCCTATGTATTCCATTATTAGTGTTTTTAATTGCTACCTTATATGGCCTAAATTTTACCTACACAAATCCGAGCGAATACATTTTACATTTGAATAATGAGCCAACCAAGATTGACGGTTTAGGGTTTCCCACAAATATACCAAAAATTTTGTGTACAATGAAAGAAAAAATCCTACGCTATATTAACGACGTATGAAGCTTTAACATGGGGTGCTCTGTTCACTTCACATTACACATTGTCCATAAAAACGTACCCGAGTGAACATTTTCTTGAGATCTGAAACCTAAAGGCATCTGCAATAGGGGTTTCTTTGTGGTTTTTATGGAAGAGAAACCACGACGAAACCACAAAAAACCACAAAATCCCACCATGGTGGTTTCATTATGGTTTCTAAGGAATGAAACCGATGTGCGATATGGGTAGATGTGTCAATTGGGCGGGATTGAGAAGAAATGGGATAAGAAATTAATAAATGGGTAGTTAATGGGATCAGGTATTAAATACTCATTAGTTTTTCGGATTGGGCAGGATGGGAATAATTTATGTTAATGGGAAATTCTGATCCCAATGGGTCCCAAATTATGTTAGCTTAATGGGAACCCAACAAATACCCAATAAATACCCAAAATTACCCAATTAAATGCATATGTAATATTTAACATAAA